>VYZW01028590.1:0-17656 GCA_013401315.1 Balaeniceps rex
GAGTGGCTTGGCAACTTCATCAGCCAACTCCTTCAGGACCTCCTTCAGCATCATGTGTACAGGGACTCTTAACGTGACTTTTCATTTCCTTAATGAAGCCCTTCACTGCTTAGATACAGACTGGTCCTCATAGGAGAGAAAACTATCAGTATGAGAGACAATCAGATGGGCAAAACATCTAGTTTGAGCTTTTTACTTCCAGGCTGAGGCACAGCAGGGTGTTCAGGTAGTTTAGCAAGATCAGGAGTTGAGTCTTTTTGCTCATGCACCACTAGAAATGTGCTTTCCTTCTGCAGCAGTTGATCACCTGTTTAGAGGATCCCAATGTTACCTATGCACTGTCAGTGGGTACTTAGATCCATTAGTTTGTGGCTGACTCCAGAATCCCTTCATTGCGAAAGCAGCTTATTGAACTGGCTGTATTATTTGTCTACTATGTTCTACTGTGGCCAAATAAGCAGATGCAGTTTGAGATTTTATTTTTTCCAGGCAAGAAAATCAAGGTAGGAAAAATCCAGAGGAAAAAGGCAAAAATGTTTATGATGAATGACTAAATATAGCTGAAAGAGGGCTAGCTAAATACAAACTCAAAAGTGGATGCAAACATTCCTAAGTATTTCAAAAGTGCAAGTATAGACAGTAGGTAGAGATGCTCGAATGTTTTGCAAGCTCTGTATACCTAGCAATAATGTGTGAAAATAAAGAACTTAGAAAGAATACAGGGATTAAAATTAAGAACAAAGTATCATATGAAATAAACCTTTCATAAGAAAAATCATAGGGTAGCTCCAAGTTTAGATAAACCACTATACGGTATATACTAGGGAACAATCAGTAAAGGAAGAATGGATTGGGAAGAGTCATCTTCCAGTCCTGGTACTTATGAGTGAGTAGTCACCATGATAACCATTACTACATGTTCTGTGTTTGGTGTTAAACTGATCATTTGTTAAACTTCTCACTTTTCTTTCTGTTTTTATTTCTAGGCCTCTTCCTTATCTTAGGCTTGATACTTTACCCTGCAGGTTGGGGATGCCAGAAAGTAATAAGCTATTGTGGACCTTATGCTTCTGCTTACAAACTAGGAGACTGCTCCTTGGGCTGGGCTTTCTACACAGCTATTGGTGGCACTATTCTGACGTTCATCTGTGCAGTCTTCTCAGCGCAAGCTGAAATAGCCACATCCAGTGACAAAGTGCAAGAAGAAATAGAAGAAGGAAAAAGCCTTATCTGCCTCCTTTAACTCTAGTGGGAAAAACACCAGCGTGTGGATCTTAATTTGCTTTCCATTGACTGGACAAGCAGATCCGCTTACCTGTTTCCACCATTTGTGTGATTGAGCCCCATGCATTCCAGCCCTGAACTACTGAAATAGTCTTTCTTCCTTGCTGTGCAATGAGGATCAAAGGATCCCAGGAAAGCAGAATGTAAATACTTGGAAATTTTTTAGTTTCATTCTATTATCAGGATGCAGTGGAATTTATTAATCTGATTGGGGAGGTGCAGAATCATGTGTATATAGCAGGAATGTTGTTATAACTGACAAATTCTTATTGATTGGCTTGCCTTGCCTACCTTGGTCACTTTGAAGAATTTGGATTTAAAATAATAAAAGCCAGCACATTTTTTTTTTTCTTATACAAAGGAGAAGCATATTTTAATTAGGCTTTGTTTCCAAGGGCTCCCCTCACCTGTGAATATTTCACCACCACCTGATTTGGTAAAATACTTTTCATTGAGGTGCTTTTTGATACTGAACTTCCTTAAAGTACAGTGCCTTCTTGGATAGTAAGTATATGATGGAGAGAGCAAAGCTGACGTGACACCATTTACACCAATCTTCAAGCAGTTAAAGTTGACTCCCTGCCAGGTTTCTTTGTCTTGAAACTTATAGTGCAAGGTATGTGCCACTTGTTACTTAGCAGGTAAATGATTCTGGTTTCATTGACTGGGCAAAGCAGCTGTTGTTACACTGGCTTTCACCTGATTCTGATAAAACTGTTAGAAATCCCATTGTTAGAAATATTTCTACAGCCTTAGAATCATAGAATCTTTTGGTTGGAAAAGACCTTTAAGATCATCGAGTCCAACCGTACCTGTCCACTACTAAACCATGTCCCTAAGCACCTCGCCTACCCGTCTTTTAAATACCTCCAGGGATGGTGACTCAGCCACTTCCCTGGGCAGCCTGTTCCAATACTTGACAACCCTTTCAGTGAAGAAGTTTTTCCTAAGATCTAATCTAAACCTCCCCTGGCACAACTTGAGGTCATTGCCTCTCATCCTATCACTTGCTACTTGGGAGAAGAGACCAACACCCACCTGGCTACAACCTCCTTTCAGGTAGTTGTAGAGGGCGATAAGGTCTCCCCTCAGCCTCCTCTTCTCCAGACTAAACAACCCCAGGTCCCTCAGCCGCTCCTCATAAGACTTGTGCTCCAGACCCTTCACCAGCTTCGTTGCCCTTCTCTGGACACGCTCCTTTATTAGAAACTCCTGAAATCCTAAGCAGATGCCCACTCCCCATGGCACAGCTGGGCATTATGTTGCGAGTGCCAACACCCTGGGCTTAAGCTTCTCCTACAAATGTAGATCACACATTGGACTTTAACAGTATTATTCTTTCTCTTGCCAATGAAACCTCATTCCTAGTCCACAGATCAGTATGTCTCATGTCCCAGAGCCAGCTGAGTCCTTAAGAAATTTACATTTTTTCAGGAAGTCATGCCAAATTCTAAATGGCTGGGAAGATCTTTTCCCCTTTTTTAACCACATGTAGTATGGACCCTTTTCCAACTAAATCAGCAGAAATAAAACAGACCTTACCACAAAAGACATTCCTTTCTCAAAGGCAGTTGGTTGTATTACTTGTGGTGTCGCATCACTTACTAGAACTATTTCTGAAAACAAATTTAAAAGGTATTTAAAAAAAAAAGGAATTATGCAACTGTGGCTTAGAAGCATTGGGAAGAATTAATCTGAGAAGTAATTCTAATGAAATATTAAGTGAACTTTAGATTCCTCTTCTTACTTCTTGGCAATGTTTAACATCATCCAATGCCAGTGTTGTTCTCCATCACTTCACTGTATAATATGGAGCAGAGATTCTCATTTATGCCTGGTCAGTCCATTAAAGTGTGCCATTAGTTATTTATAGATATTAAAAAACTGTTGTTACTGTACAGGTAGATAGCTAATTTCAATACACTGCTCAAGTCATTCACAATACAAGACTTGTTCAGCAGTCACGACCGCAAGCCCAGGGCTAGCCTTGAGCATGGGCGAACACTAGCAGTTGCGGTGTTTGAGCACCCCTTCAGTGCCTGCTGTGCAGCACAGACACCGCCTTGGCCCAGCCAAGCTATGGAGCAAACCAGGCCCAGCTCCCAGCTTGCACACAGATGTGCCCAGTGTGCATTCAAGCCACATGCTGGATGGATATGGAGGTGATCTCTGAGCCACTGTGCAAAAACCAAGGTCAACTTCTGCCGATATTAAAAAGAGATTGTTTTAATCTAGCCTCTTATTACATTCACCTGCTTCTGCAGCCCACTTCCACCGTATTCTAGTTTAAAATGGGTAATTAACTTTTAAATATTTAATTAAAAAAAACAAAGTTATGGACTGGAACCATTTATGCCAACTGCCTGCACAAAGCAAGATTTTAACAAATCAGAATTACTAGCACAAAGCAGCATCTGAGGACAAAAATCACAACCAGCATGTCCTGTCCACACCTGTGTTTTTCTTCTTGTTTTTTTTCCTATAACACACAAGCATACCATCTAAAGAGCATGCACTTGGCTCGTCCATCACAGCTGCAAGGTGATTCAAACCATCCTTCTGATGTTCCTCCTGAGCCCCCTACTGGAATGTGTGCTACAGAGGCTGGGGCACTAGCTCAGCTGTGCTCTGGCTTAGAAGTAAACAATGACCAACCTTCATGTACATTACTAGCCGACCTCTGCTGTGATCTACAGAACGCTTAGTAAAATTTAATAGTGGGGGTTTTAAGTACAAAGGAGGTATTTTCAGTGGCATGTTTTGCTTTTGTTTGCATTTGTAACCAAGAAGAACCAGCTTTTCTGCTTGTTGCTGGTACACTATCAACTTGCTCTGCAACAGGGTAATCAACTAACTTGCAAGAATATCCATGTTCATCACATAGCACAGATAGAAGACTGGGAAAAAATACAGAAAAAAAATAATCAGAATTTCTTTTTCTCAGGGTTCTGTTTTTCTAGCAAGTGATAGGATGGTATATATTGCAGATTCAGGTGTAGGGTGCACTCATTAAATTTGACAGCTGTTTAAAGTTGTTCCTGAATTTCACCTCATCAGTAGCTTTCAAAGATGTTTTGAAGAAAAAAAAAAAAAGAGAGAGAAAAATCAACTTAAAGCTAATTTGATTAATTTCATGAGGGGGCTGCAGAGTATAACTACTTCTTAATGTACATGCACTGCATAAGATCTAGAAGAACTTGCTGTGGATTCTTTAAAACCTGTGTGCCAATTAGTTCAGTTTAACTTTGGTTTTGTGGTATTGAAGAATTCTTCAAACATCTGTGGTTTGATCAACTTTGTAAACTTATATTCTCTAAAGTGCCATAGACCTTTTTTTAAAAATTGTAGCATTTATATACACATATATATATAAAAACTTGTGTGAGATGTGCAATAAATGGAATGGGTTTTGATTTTGGTTTTTTTTGTTTGTTTGGGGGTGGTGGTTTATTTTTTATGGTTTTGGTTTTAAACAATATATTTGAAAAGTAACTTCCCAGGGAAGAAGTGGCTGGAGTTTTGATGGTGTGGACAAGCTAAGCGTAGAGTAATGCAACAAAATCACTGATTTTGAAGATGAATATAACAGTAGTAACAGTAGCTTAAAGATTTCAACAAAAACCTCTTCTAGATTGATTTGAAATACTCAGATCTATATAATACAGACAATCAAAATGTGAAGCTGTATCCATCTCTGGCAATATACAATCTAAAAGCTGAAAAGGCTCAGCAAGTTTTCTTAACGTGCTTTATTTATAATGTGGCACTGCAAAAAACATTCCCATTGAGCTATTTCCGGGTTGTCTATATCACCTTTGTATCTATTTTACTCAATAAAGTTCTCTGGATTCTGAGATTTTTTTTCAGGCAAATCATTTCCATTTTGCATTGTTATCCCACATCGAGTATCTCACATCCTAGTGGTAAACGGAGAAGAGTTCAAGTCTTCCTTGAAAGCAGTGGGCACTGGTGCCTACCACAAGGAATGGACAGAGCCCAACAAAAGCAGAGCATGGCAGCAACATATACACCACAGCCGCCTTGCATAGGAAGAGAGGCTGTGGCAATCCAGCTAGAGTAGATTTTGAGCCATGGTTTATTTTTGGTACTGTTATTCTGTTCTTAAGTCACCACTATGTACATGTGTTAGCATGAATGATGTACCTAATGTGTTATTTTTAATCTAAATTTCAATTAAAATGTGAGTATTTTTAATCACAGTTCACTTCCCTGTGCTGTCTTCTGTGTGTGTGCTTGCTTTTACCAACTTAGTGCTTACAACTAGCCTGTGAAAATCAGGGAAATTATCTCCCCACAACAGCACATAAATTGTGCAATAATTCTAATCATAAAAGATGACTGTATCATGCTGCACGACTGTGCTTACCATTTACAAGAAAGTTCACAAACTGTTTAGTCTGCTGCTGCTGCTGCCACCCTAGATCTGTAAATTACAAAGAAACAGATCAAGTTGATGAAGAATTTCACTACTAAATGATGCATGCATGCACAGGTGTCTTCAAAAACTAACATCTGCTATCTCCCAAAATAATCCCAACTGTACCTCAGAGCACTGTTCTCTGTACTGTCTATTTGCAAACGTAACTACGTCACAGTGGTCTAGATAAACTCATTTTGCCCTTCAAAGAAAACCTGGTAATAAATTTAGTACTAGAGGGCAGGTGTTACAGTTGATACGTGTCCTGGTTTCGGCTGGGATAGAGTTAATTTTCTTCCTAGTAGCTGGCATAGTGCTGTGTTTTGGATTTAGCCTGAGAATAATGTTGATAACACACCGATGNTAATGTTGATAGAATGCTGATAACACACTGATGTTTTAGTTGTTGCTAAGTAGTGCTTACCCTAGTCAAGGACTTTTTCAGCTTCCCAATCTCTGCCAGGTGCACAAGAACCTGGGAGGGGGCACAGCCCAAGATAGTTGATCCAAAGTGACCAAAGGGCTATTCCATCCCATATGACGTCATGCTCAGTATATAAACTGGGGGGAGTTGGCCGGGGGGCAGCGATCGCTGCTCAGGGACTGGCTGGGCATCGGTCGGCAGGTGTTGAGCAATTGCATTGTGCATCACTTATTTTGATGATGATGATGATGATGATTATTATTATTATTATTTTTCCCTTCCTTTTCTGTCCTATTAAACTATCTTTATCTCAACCCATGAATTTTACTTTTTTTTTTCCTGATTTTCCCCCATCCCACTGGGGAGGGGGTTAGTGAGTGAACGGCTGTGTGGTGTTTAGCTGCCTACCGGGTTAACCCAGAACAATATGATGGAGGAGGGGGGGAAATCAATGGACTGTGATAGTGCCTAAAAAAAAAAAAAAAGCAAGACACAGCGGTGATACAGAAGTGTCAATTCATACAGAAATTAGGAAAACACATAGTACCAAAGCAATGCTGTTTTCAGCAACTTCATTTTACTTTCAATAATGTTTTAGGATTCACTTAATACCTGTAGGATTTCATTCAGTAATGACAGAACATGTTTACATTTTAACCCTCTTAAGTTTACAGCACAAGAAAGTAGGCTGCAAGTGTTTAAGAATTTTCTTCATAACAGTCGAGTAGACTAATTCTCGTTACCCTAATGTATTATTTTGATAGTGGACATTCTGCTTCCCCATTTCAGCACAATTACAGCATTTATATACAGAATTATAAAAACTAAGTGAGACTTTTACATAGATCAGCCGCCCTGCATGATATCCTGACCTTTAAAAGAAAAATCCCTATATTGTTCAAAATTATACAGAGCAAACATCCAGGAAAAAAGTCTTGTTTTTATTCTATGACACTGTGTTAATACAATAAATATACAAAACTTCTGAACTACTCAGACATGCAGCAGAGGGACAGAAGAAGTGCATTTTTAAAGAACCATGACATTCACCAGGATGGCAGAGCATTGTTAGTAATTTACAAAATATACAAACATCCCCCAGATAAATAAAATCAACTCCTAAATTACAGATCTATGACTGTTTAAACTTCATACTTTGTACTCAATTTGCCACAATACTACAAAATGACAACTTAAGTGGGCGCCATACTCTGATTAATTAATAAGAGACTGTAAAATCTAGTTTTAGTTAGGTACAAAATATTTTAACAAATATCAGCCTTCTGTTGTCAAAGCTAAACTCAAACTTCTCCCTCCCTTTTGGGCTGCAAAGTGTCAGAGATTTCTGATTTAAACAATTCACGTGTAACTGAACCTTGAATTTCACTTAGGAGGTTTAAATCTGTACATTCAACCCATGACATTACAAATCAACGATCCCTATACACAGAACATTAAATATGCTTTCTCAAAGAGCAGTTAAACATTTGGAAAAAAAAAATATACCTGCCAAATTCAGGTTTTGCTCCTAATGTTTTTTCCATAATATATTCTGGTCATGTATGTTATTATGCAATCTTAAAACTTAAATTAAATTGCAAAGATGATGTCCCTAGGATTCATATCCAAGAGCTATCCAAGAGAATTGCTTAAATTTAGATTTAAATGTAATCCATAGTAGAGTTCCTAGATACAATCCTCAAGTTAAATTAAAAAGATTATGAAAAGAACAATCTTGATATACAGCTGCTAGAAGTGTGATGCCTGATCTCAACAGAAAATTGTGGCTTTTGTCTGGAAAACTTTTAATAACATTCCACACAAATTTAAGTTCAATGCTAGCATGTACACTACTATAGAATTTTAGAGCCTCTATTACACAGAATATTTAAATTACTTTTAACTTCATGATGCAGAGAATATTTAGAAGCAAGTATATCCATTAATGTGAACTTCAGCATAGGTGAAACTACTACATTTATCCAAACTCAAGTTGGATTTAAAGAAATTAGTAAAAGAAAGGAGACCAATAGGGACTTCATACTAACAGTACAATACTGATCCAGGGATTAAGCTAAGGGTTTTATTTTTTGTAATGCTCTTATGTTATTATGAATACACTGTAGTGAAAAAGAATTAATCTATGAAAGTCTGTCCACATTCAGAACATGGAGGGGCCTCAGAATTTTATGCTCAGTCTTACTAAAGGTAATTCACCTTAAGAGCTGAATTCATTTCCGCTACAGTGTGTATTTATACAGGCTGTGGGATGTAGTCCCTTCCTGTTTTAATTTAATCTCTTAGGCCTCCAGTTCAATGAGTTAAAATTTAACTTTGTGAAAGATAAAGATTTCTCACTTTTCCAACTCAAAATAGTTTAAAAGCTTTTGTTCCCATCTTAAATCAAATCACAGAGATGGCTGAGTTACATTAAAATGAAATCATGTATCTGTTAAATGCCATTGCTTAAAAAGCTTGATTTCAGACAATATTCCTGGTAGAAAAATTAAATACTGTATATTTAGATTTTTGGACAAGCAGTAAACAGAGTGACTGAAAAGGCTAGAGATTTAGTACCACTGTTAAACACAAATCTACACTAAAAAAAAAAATTAAAAAAAATCCCAATCACAACAAAAATATCACTGCATGTAAGAGGGAAGGGGGGGCATGAAACTAGTGTTCTAAAGGTCAATATTTGCTTCTTTTCCAGCAAAATGATTACCCCAAGACATGAATATTGAAATTAAAAATAGCAGATATATAATCATTTAGCTCTGTGATTGAAACCATCAGTTAACTTCCTTAAACTGTACACTGCATTACACATTCTATTACAGAGAATGTTTCTGTACCATAGTAATTTCTCACAGGTAGAGAATACTCCATGAAAACAGATACAAACAAACGCTATAATTATAAAGTGATGCAGGTAAATTCCGGACCAAAACACTATTTAAACAAGTTCAGATAACTCAACAGCATTCATGCAAACTTACAGGTTTATATCAAAAGACTTATCCTAAAAAAAACCCAAGAAAAGAATTTATAATATCTATCCTACTTGTATTTGTCCTCCAGCAGCTGCTGAAATTGCAAAAACAGTAGCCCAACCTAACTTTCTACATCTCTCAGTCTACCCCACTTCTTATAGCAGAAATAGGGAAAACAGTTCTTACAAAGAAAAAAAAATTGATCCAAAGTGCTTTCCTGAAGTTCAAAAAAAACCCCCACCAGAGTGAACCACTAAAAAAACCTCCAAATTCTTAATATATTTATTTGATCATTATATACCACAATTCATTCTCAGGCCAATTGTTGAAATTATTTATCCTCCATAAAATATGAAAGGCTTTATATTCTAGAATGCAACATTTTAAAGAAGGGCAGAGAATGGTTATCTTTTTAAAATAAATAAATGTATAATAACATGCTGTGTGTATTTTGATCTATGCTTTTAGGGAATATAATAAGTGACTGGAAAAGTACAATCAAAGAGAACCGTCATGACTTTTTATATTTCTCTACATTCGGTTACCCTTGAACACATTCTGAGATGCACTGGTTGCTGCTGTTGATGCGGTGTTGGCTGCAGCAGTTTGTACAGTTTTGTTGGACATCACTCCCGTTGCAAACTCCTGCTGCGCTTTCTCAAAACTAGCACCAGTTGTGCGGTAGAGACCATGCACCTAGGGAGGTGGAAAAGCAGTGAAATAAGTGTGCTGAGCCTTCAATTTCTTGGTAGAGTAATAGCAAAGTCTCAAACACGAAGCAGAGACACACCAGGTCATATCTGAGTATGCGTGCTTTTTGAAAAGAATCCAGAGGCATGTGGTAGAAAGACTGTAAAAAAATGCTCACCATACATTTTTCTTGTTTGTTTATTTCTCCTGTACCTGAGTATTTATGCAGAAAACAAATAAGGAGAAGGGACATCTCCAGGCTATGCTTAAAATTTCTAGCTTACTGTAAATAGGCCAGAATAGTTTGGGTATGTGAAAACCTTTAAGTGTAACTGTAACTGAGGTTGAATTATTAGAATTGCCAGCACATCATCAGCAGAATTCTCAGTTACATTTAATCAAAACAACATAAAAAACTTACTAGCACATTAGTATCTAAAAACTTAGGCCTTCTGGATAGAAATTCACAAAAAGGAACCAAGGGAGAAAAGCATCTTTCTTTGAGCTTTTATGCTATGCAATCATTAATTGACAGCAAAATGTTAAAATAATATAAGCAGAGAAATAAAAATCCTTTTCTGAGGTGCCAGGCATCTCCCTCTTCTATTGATTTTAATGGGAATGATTTTAACAAGAGCTGAAACTTAGCAATCATTTGAATCACACTTCACTCAGCCTGATGAATCACCACAGATTTGAAAATTGCAACCTGGCATCTACAGGTCCTACCTTAGTGTCCAGTGCATTCCCCTATCCTTTCATTGTGGTCTTACCTCCCAACTTCTCTTATTCAAAGCTATCCTTCCCCATTTTAGTTTGCAGAAATAAGTGCATTGTAAAAACAGCATTTCATAACTCCATGACAGTATAAGCAAAAAAGTACTATAGAAGCACAGTTGTTAAAAGGTAAGGCACACCCCCAAGAATATAATTTAATCCCCATTACTTTGTGAGAGTACCTCTCAAGCAGGAAAGCAAAATGAAGATCAAACACAGGAAACAGAAGAGGGGAATAATAAGTAACGTACCTTTTTAAACATAACTAATGAAATAACAGCAGATGCTGTGAAAAGTGCAGCTATGATTATCATCATAATGCCAACAGGGATACTCTTATTAAGACCAGTAAGAGATGAAATCCACCCACTGAAGGAAAAAGAAAAGACAAACTTTACTAGCACAGCACATGAACCATTCAACCACAGGTATCCACATCAAGGGAAGCTTTATAACCTCCTGGAACTGATCAACTGAATTTTTTTGAGGAAAAAGTCATGGAAATTATACATGAGCATATTTCTGTTCTATAAGCTTTTACAGCTTAGTTGCCATTTTCCCAATGCATGCAGTGAAACTATAAGGAAAATTTTAGTAAAGATTATTATCCTTGAGGAGAGTTGTGAAGAAATTGAGAGACATTAGAGAGTTGCTCATCAACTTTTTGGGGTTTTTTGGTCATACTGTCATTTCAGAATAATTTAAGACTACATGACTTTGTGGAAGAGAAAATGTCCCTAAAAAGATAGCTTCTAACTTCTTCAAAAATAAAACAAAAACATGCTACACACACAGAGCTTCTTTGTGGGAAAACTCATTTAGTTGTATCCACACAGTGATGCTTTCTCAATTGGGGTTAACATAATTTTGTTTTTTAAGTAGATAGTGTCAGATTAATTAAGAGAAAAGATTGCTATATCAGTATCTACTTCAAACATTTCCCCATTCTTCAAAATTGAAACACCAACATAAAAGTACAATATCAAACTTGAAGCCACAAAAAGCAGGTTGCCTTAAGAAAAATAAAACATTAAGACAGAAAAGATTCTTCCACCGAAAAGAGCAAAAAAATTCAGTAAACCCAAACAGCCTTAAAACTTTCCTCTACTTGTTTCAAATTGCTTTTATATCCCCTATATCCAACTGGACTCTAACACAGAACTCCAAAATCCAAACTGTAATTAGCATGTTCTGATGATCTGGCTACTTTTCATACCCCTTCCCAAGTATCCTTAAAAGCACACTCCACATACTTGGAGAGTTGGCACTCTAAAGTTACTTTTTTACTTTGTTCATATCAATCAAGGTATCTATGAAAAAGCAAAATATTGGATTTGAGAGCAAAAATAATAAACCAGGATTTTTCCTTACACTCCAGTTCTAAAGCAATGATGCTTTGTCTGCCTTACAGTGGTGGGTTGACCCTGGCTGGATGCCAGGTGCCCACCAAAGCCACTCTATCACTCCCCATCCTCAGCTGGACACGAGGAAAAAAAATATAATGAAAGCCTCGTGGGTTGAGATAAGGACAGGGAGAGATCACTCACCAATTACCGTCATGGGCAAAACAGACTCGAATTGGGAAAATTAATTTAATTTATTGCCAATTAACACCAGAGTAGGATAATGAGAAATAAGAACTAAAACTTAAAACACCTTCCCCCCACCCCTCCCTTCTTCCTGGGCTCAACTTCACTCCTGACTTCTCTATCTCCTCCCCCCGAGCAGCACAGGAGGATGGGGAATGGGGGTTGTGGTCAATTCATCACACATTGTCTCTGCTGCNTGCATCCCACATTGTCTCTGCTGCTCCTTCCTCCTCACACTCTTCCCCTGCTCCAGTGTGGGGTCCCACCCACGGGAGACAGTCCTTCACAAACTTCCCCAACTTGAGTCCTTCCCACAGGCTGCAGTTCTTCATTAAATGCTCCAGCGTGGGTCCCACCCATGGGAGACTACTTCAGGAATGGACTACTCCAGCATGGGCTCCTCTCCACAGAGTCACAGGTCCTGCCAGGAGCCTGTTCCAGCACAGGCTCTCCACGGGGTCACAGCTTCCTTCAGGGCACATCCACCTGCTCTGGCATGGGGTCCTCCACGGGCTGCAGGTGGATATCTGCTCCACCATTAACCTCCATGGGCTGCAGGGGGACAGCATGCCTCACCATGGTCTTCACCATGGGCTGCAGGGGAATCTCTGCTCCAGTGCCTGGAGCACCTCCTCCCCCTCCTTCTTCACTGACCTTGGTGTCTGCAAAGTCGTTCCTCTCACATATTCTCACTCCTTGCTCCAGCTGCAGTTGCACAGGTCCCCCCGCCCCTTCTTAAATATGTTATCACAGAGTCGCTACCACTGTTCTGATTGGCTTGACCTTGGCCAGTGGTGGGTCCATCTTGGAGCTGTCTGGCATTGGCTCTATCAGACATAGGGGAAGCTTCTAGCAGATTCTCACAGAAGCCACTCCTGTAGACACCCCCCCCGCTACCAAAACCTTGCCACGCAAACCCAATACACTTACGTACATTTGGAGGTTAGCAGCAAACTACTGATACACAGAAGTATCATTACCCAGGTACATTATTGCCAGTCATAACTCTCCATGCTATCAGCTGGCTACTATAACCATGCTTTTTGTTAATTCAAGTTTGTTGGGTATTTTTCCAAGAAGGGTGACTGATTCCCAATAGCTTTTCCTTGTAAAATCTAAATATTAGACCTTGAAGCTTCAAATAAAAGCTATATATACATAAAAGCTTCAAGTAAAAGCTTATATACTTATAAGCATCAAAATGAAAAATCAACTATTACAGAATAAGGAGCTGACTCGGACAAATGAGCTTTTCAAATAATATCAAAGATATACAACTATATTCACCCCAATACAATGCTGACTCATTCTTCAAATTTTAGTCATAAATTTCATTAGTAAGTATAGTAATACAATTAGAAATAACTAATGATACAAAATAATATTCGAACAGTATATTATTACAGCCTAAACTATTCTCATTTTCTCTAAGTTTTGCTTATTTCTTTATCCTAGATATAGAGAAAATAACATCTCCAGACACCACTAAAATAGGGGAGGTAATGTATAAAAGAGTAGTTCAAAGTGGCTTACATTGAAAGATAAAATTTTGACCAGCCTAATAACAGAAGTACCTCACACTCTCAGGATATGTTTCACACACTTTTCCTAGTTAAGAGCACTCAAAAAATGCTTTTTTGAGTGTTAAATGTAACAATTCCAGTGAACACAAGATTTTTTTTTTGAAAAAACACACAGACTGTATTGCAGTTGCTATATCAAATATGAGTGTTTGTCTTACAGACAGTACAATGCTACAGAAAACAGACTACTCACCAGTTTCCCCATCTTTGAAATCCTGCAGCTTGAAGTACATGTACAGCAAACTGACAGATATATACAAAGAAGAACACAAAGAACCTGAATGAACTGTCACTCCTGAAAGAGGGGGGGGGGGGAAAATAAAAGAAGCCAAGAAATTTATGACTTTTTACAAATACTGTAGTACCAATCTAAAATTTTTTTTCTGCATTAACTAGAGGAAAAGTGCTTCGATTTATTGATGGTGACTTGAAATACCAGTAATTCTGTGGTTTTGTAGAGCTGCTGCTGCTTCTTTACTATAGTATTTTTGCCACTTGCACCTCTATCAGAGGTGAGAATAGCAGCAAGATACTATTCCTTAGTGTTCTGTTCAGCACACAGCAGGGCCTCTTAGATTAAACATACAACTTTTGCTACAATGCATGAAGAACAGAAGTCTGCTCCACTTTCAGACTGAAGTTCACAGTGCTGGCAGGATGGGAAGAAAATATTTTACTTGTAAGAGGACATAAAATCTAATATGGAATTACTGAAACTTAATGCAGATTAGAATACTGAAGCAGCTGTTGTTTAAAAACAAAATACACAAAATATGTTTGCTGTTGAAATTACTAAAATGTCAGCCTGACAAAGACTGAAAGTATTAAAAGCCTGTCAAAAAAACCCAAATATAAACATACAGGCAAAATCTCAACAAAGACCTCAAGGTATTACTATCAAAACTAATGATCACATGATATGCTTCCTACCAATTTTCTAAAGGAAGTAAAAATCACTTAAGTCACGGAACCAGATTTTGCCAGTAATAGCTCTTTCTGCAGAAGGGAATTTGTTCATTTCTATTTATTCAACCAGTTCAGTTCAATAACTATTTCATTTTCAGCTGAACAAATGATTGAAAGTTGCATATGCAAATAGTAGTTTTCCTTTTCCAAACAATAAATATTCACTAAGAAATGCTAAGGATTTACTAGATCTAAAACCCTGAAAGATAATGTGACACTGAACTCCACTGTGACACTCAGGAATAATAATTTCATGTAAAACAACACTACTAAGAGAGAGTATATAAGATTTATAATTAGTTAATGAAAGCTACCATTTTAAAATACTGGCAATTCTCTGTATTTTTAATTTATCCCAATTTGTACCCACATTGTAACCCAAGTCATGAACAAAAGTTAGACTAGTAAATGAAAAATCCTCTTCTCATTTTATAGCCTTAAGGATGTAAGAATTTAGTGTATGAGAAAATGATTCCTCAAAGATGTGTGGGTACAGCAATATCTCCTTGGTTAGCAAAAAGAAATATCTCATTTAGTCTAAAGGTTATGCTCAACTGCAATTTATGGCTATCAATCTTTCTCTACAAAAATTAGTGCATTTAAACTGAGAACATCCTGATTCATTTCAATGTAAAAAATAATTACCAAGAAATACTGTAAGAGTACAGGAATTTAGAATCTCTACATGCTGATTTTCACAAAAAAAGTTCAATTTTGCATGCAAACCAACCATTCTATTTTTAAAGACTAAGATACCACACCTCAAGCTCATGAAGTCTGCAAAACCCAGATTGCTAACAGCTAGGAAAAATACTGGAGCTTGATTACTATATACCTGGTCTACTCATTCTTAAGAATCTCAGTCTAATTCAATTACAGACACTGCAGGTCACTTAACAATATAAGATTTTTTTAAGTGTAGAGTTTTACAAAATTCATTCAGGAAGCCAAAAATCGAAGACACCCTTAACTATTAACCTGCTTGTGAAGGGACAGAGATTTAATGAGAATTTTCCTTAAAATTGTTATCAGCCCAATACAAAGTTAAATATTTTCTACAACTATTATGCCAATAGTAGAAGCTATAAATAGAATAGAATACAATATTTTCAGTTGGAAGGGACTTACAACAATCATCTAGTCCAACTGCCTGACCACTTCAGGGATGACCAAAAGTTAAAGCATGTTATTAAGGGCATTGTCCAAATGCCTCTTAAACACTGACAGGCTTGGGGCATCGACCACCTCTCTAGGAAGCCTGTTCCAGTGTTTGACCACCCTCTCAGTAAAGAAATGCTTCCTAAAGTACAGTCTGAACCTCCCCTGGTGCAGCTTTGAACCATTCCCAAGCATCCTGTCACTGGATACCAGGGAGAAGAGGTCAGCACCTCCCTCTCCACTTCCCCTCCTCAGGAAGCTGTAGAGAGCAATGAGGTTGCCCCTCAGCCTCCTTTGCTCCAAACTAGACAAACCGAGAGTCCTTGGCCTCTCCTCTTCATAGGACTTGCCTTCCAGCCCTTTCACCAGCTTTGTTGCCCTACTCTGGATGCATTCATAGAATCATAGAATGGTTTGGGTTGGAAGGGAACTTTAGAGGTCATCTAGTCCAACCCCCCTGCAGTGAGCAGGGACATCTTCAACTAGATCAGATTGCTCAGAGCCCCATCCAACCTGACCCTGAATGATTCCAGGGATGGGGCCTCCACTACCTCTCTGGGCAACCTGTTCCAGTGCTTCACCACCCTCATTGTAAAAAATTTCTTCCTTATATCTAGTCTGAATCTACCCTCCTTTAGTTTAAAACCATTACCCCTTGTCCTGTCACAACAGGCCTTGCTAAAAAGTCTGTCCCCATCTTTCTTATAAGCCCCCTTTAAGTACTGAAAGGCCACAATAAGGTCTCCCCGCAGCCTTCTCTTCTCTGGGCTGAATAACCCCAACTCTCTCAGCCTGTCCTCGTAGGAGAGGGGCTCCAGCCCCCTGATCATCTTCATGGCCCTCCTCTGGACCCAACAGGTCCATATCTTCCTTGTACTGAGGACTCCAGAGCTGGACGCAGTACTCCAGGTGGGGTCTCACCAGAGCANCCAAGGACCTTCACATCCTTCTTAAATTGTGGAGCCCACAACTGCACACAATACTCAAGGTGAGGCCGCACCAATGCTGAATACAGTGGGATAATCGCCTCTCTTGACCAGCTGGTTATGCTGTGTTTGATGCACCCCAGGATGCAGTTTGCCCTCTTGGCTGCCAGGGCACACTGCTGACTCATATTAAGCTTGCTGTCAACCAGCACCCCCAGATGCCTTTCTGCAGGGCTGCTCTCCAGCCACTCCTCTCCCAATTTATACTTGGGCCCAGTGTTACTCTGTCCCAGGTGCAGGATCCGGCACTTGGACTTGTTAAATTTCATGCCACTGACGATTGCCCTGTGCTCCAATCTATCTAGATCCCTCTGCAAGGCCTCTTGTCCCTCGAGAGAGTCAACAGCACCTCCCAGTTTGGTATCGTCAGCAAACTTGCTAATGGTGCATTCAACTCCTGCATCCAGATCGTTGATAAATATATTGAACAGAACTGGCCCTAGAATTGAGCCCCGAGGAACACCACTGGTGAATGGTCGCCAGCCAGATGTAGCCCTATTCATTATAACCCTTTGAGACCTGCCCTTCAGCCAGTTCTTCACCCAGTCGCACATCTCACATATGATGAGCATCTCACATGTGATGAGCATACCTGCTCATCTCACAGTTGGACAGCTTGCCCAGAAAGATGCTGTGAGGGACAGTATTTTGATAGTTTTGGCTTTTGAGCCTTACTAAAATCCAGAAAAACTACAACCGCCGCCTTCCCTTCACCCACTAGGTGGGTGTCCTTATCACAGAAGGACATCAAATTAGTTAAACAGGACT
>VYZW01028592.1:3655-29965 GCA_013401315.1 Balaeniceps rex
AGAGAAATTCTGAAGACGTAAGAACTGCTTCTGATCTGTAGTGAACAACTATGTCCTGCTATTCAGTACTGTTTGGATAAACTGGAAAGTACCACGGCAGCAAGTTCAGCCTGTCTGCAGATAGGCTGTTGGAAAGCATACTTCCATTCTAGCATCATTCCCAGTCCCACAGAATTCTATTTTCTGACCTACCAACAGGTAATTGCAACATGGCTTACCCATGTTGGAAACAAGCTGTTTCACAGTAGTGCAGATGAACTGTGAAGTACAGGATGGCTCTGAAGGAATTGTCCTTTGCTTAGGAGGAAAAAAAAAACCAAACCCACAACTGTTTTCCTGCTCTAAAACTAAACTCTAATGCACTCTTGACTTGTCAGGTTTAAAGTGAAGAGTCTATTTTCTCATGAACTGCTGCTTCTTGTTTGCTACTTCAGGATGCTTACCCAGAGATGGAGATCCTTTGGTTGATGACAAGAGCCTGGAATACAGGAATATTTCAGTATACTGTTGGTAAATATAAGGAAGCTGAGCAGTGGTGTGGACTAGGAATGCGTTTCCTCAATCACTTAGGATCTCTGAAGAAAAGCTATGAAGGCCATGTAAGTGTAAGCAGATGGATTTGAGGATGTGGGATTGGATGTCTGGTCTGAATTTGAGATATGGATCTGGGTGAAGAAACCACTACAGATGATCTTTAAAGAGTTTCAGGAGAAGCATGGTGCCTAAATATTTTGGGGGAGCTTGATGCTAAAAGATTTTTTTTTCAAAGTGAGGCCAGAAAAGTTTTATTAGACAACAGAAAGAGTAATGTAGTGTCCTTTTACTGGAAGGATCGTGTAAATGGCTGACTGAAAATAAACTTCTGACTATTTGTGGCCATGGGAGAACCCTTTTACCTTGCCTGCTTTCACTAAAGTCAAGGTGCTGTACCAGTTTACTTAAATCAGCTGTTGTATGAATACTTTCAAGCTTGGTTTCTAGTATAATCTAGTGTGTTATAAATAGGGTTTAAGCTGGTGTGAATAAAATCATTAAAGCTCATCTTTTCAGGTACAGCTTAGCCACTCCTGTGAGGGAGAAATTTCAGGGCTAGTACCTCTGTAGAAAGCAATGACACTTTTCCTTACTGTCACAAGTAAGCTGCTCTCTACAGTAGTTTTTGGCTGGTGCTCCTACCTTGATTGCAACACAGTGCAGCCTGGCTGGTGTATGCAGTCATCATTCATTCTTAGCATGAACTGGGCAATCAAGAGCTTTTATACTATTTTAAGTACAATCAGTTAAGACAATAAGAATTGAGATCACTCCCAACCTCAACCATTCTGTGATTCTGTGAATAGGTTTATTCACTGATGTAAGACTCAGCTATAAACTATGCTTTATGTCAGTATAAATAAAACCACCTTTGTTAGGTGGCACTGATTTAACTATTTTTTCTTAAACCACTGTATTTAATTAAATCTGTGTCAAAACCTTTACATCAACATGAAATTTTAGGTTTAGAAGCTGGTAGTAGTCTCCCACCTATTCCCTTGCTTCTGTTCCCTGTCAGTTTGTTGTGTTACCTAGTTGAATGACACAACTTTATCCATCCTTGTTGGCAACTGTGGTGCTTATATTCTCCAGATGATTGGTCTTTATAGCGAGGTTCTGGACAAATTGGACAGAGCAAAAGGGTTTCTTCCAAATTAAGAAGAATAATGACAGCCACAACTGCAAAAAAGGAGGGCAGCAGTCTTGGATATGTTCTGCTGAATGAAAGACGCCGTTAGCTCTGCAAAGGCATGGGGCCATGGGAGCAGTGGAAAAGAAACCAGGATCTCCTTCTTGTTGGCAATGAAGTTATGTACTTTTTAGGAAGTGTTTATTGAATAAATGTAATGTTTTCCTCCAGAGAATAATTTTCATTCTCTGGAGCTATATATCAGTTAGAAATAAATACTTAACTTTTTCATGAGATGCGTCTGCTGTTGCGTAACAGGCTTGTTTAAATATCTGATTTTAGTAGTAAGTGGCAATGAGAACAATAAAAGTATTCCAAGACCAGGCATCTCCTCTGGATGTCATACCTGCCTTGCTATATAAATATTTATCAGATTGTTTAGTTTTCAGTCCATTTCAGTATGGACAAAAATTCAGAGCTGTTTGCCAGTTTCACAATTTAGTTAGCATAAAAAAGAGCAGGTACTATTTAGCTCACAGAAAAAGTTAAAGCTTTGACTAGGTTCTGCTGCTCATAGACTACTGTGACGGATGCACTCCTCCTGAACTTTGGTCCGGGCAGATACTCAGCAAGTAGGCCTAATCAGAGTTAATCCTATTGTGTGAGGCTCTCAGTGAGAACTCGGCACCAAACCCAGAAAAACTGTTTTGGCTGGAGACTGGGCTGATAAGCGGCCGAAACTGCATTAACGCAGCAGGAAATCTGACTATGAATCAACCACTTCACACTATAAATATCTGTAGCCATTGGGGTCTGTTGAGCTCTCCCTCCATAGCAGCTGGCTGCATGGTGGTGATCTCCCCTTGAGCAGGGACATGTCTCAGGGTTACCCCTCGAGGCTGAGAGATCCCTTACCTGACACCAGACATCGATGGTTTGGTAAGCATGTAACATTTAAGATACGTATAGTAAGCTTAAGCGATAATCTTTGTATCCTGTACTAACTTTAAGTGTAGTAAACAGAGTATTTGACTGCCAATCCATCTGTACTTATTAAATATTTTACATACCTAAATTTACTGATTAGAACTCAATAGACTTAACTGCTAGATCAGATCTGTCTGAGGGATCTCTGACTCTTCTCCTGTGCCAACTACTAACTGTAACACACCAGTTCAGCATGAAATCCCCCCCCCAATCCACATAAAAACACAGGCTGGTAAATGGATGGATTTTACTGCAGCTGGATTGAAGAGATACCTCCCACCTGAAATTCAGTGTGGAGAGGTGGAGTGGGGTTAAGAAGCATAATTAGTTCTATACAACTGTTGCTGTTTTACTGGCAGGTTCAGAAGTCAGAATAAAACATGGCCTGAGTGTTGTCTTCTGTACTGTAGCACAGATGTGCTCCATGACACTTCTTGGTGTCCTAACTCCAGGGGACAAATTGTGGTTGCATTCTACCTGCATATGAGCACAAGGCCATGCATCTTCCAACATGGCCAGCCCTTCTCTGGAAGGAAATAAAGGTGACTGGGATGGGAGGGAGCAACAGTGGACTCCAATAAAGCCCTTTGAGTGCTTGAGGATCAGTACTGTGGGTTCTAGCGGAGCCCAGATATACTCTGGAGTTTTTCTTTCTTTTTAAAAAAAAAAAAAGTGATAGGGTGCTTGAGCAAAAAGCACAGATTCAGGCTATCAGTTGCCTGCTTAGAAGATGAGGTAGCTGGTAGATGTATACTGACTGCTTTTCAGTTGGGGCTGCTGCACTATAGTAAGCAGATACAAGGCAGGTCAAAGTAAAGATGGTATATTGTGTCTTTTGTGTGATAGACCACATATACATTTGCATGATCTATAACTGGGCATACATCCTGCAAGTGGATTCTTTTGCTGTTTCTTTAAGAGAATATTCAAGCACCCTGAGAAACACTGTTACAGTCATTTCACATCCTCTGGTTTGCTTACTAGAGAGCTCAAAGTGCTTTCCTGCTTATTCTTTACAAGCATTTACAGAAGGCAGGGCTGATAGACAGCTGTAAGATCATCTGGTTTGAGATTAAGACTTATTTAGTTTTGTTTTTAAAATTCAAAAATGTATTTTACTTAAAACCAGATTATTAAAGTCTATTCAGACAGAGGACAGGGCCACTAACAGCAGGATGGTGGCTACAGAAAAGAAGAAATTGCATTAGTTGTAGTCCATTCTGAAACCCTGACAAGTTCTGGAAGAAGAGGTTAGTGGTGTGCTTAGTCCAGTGGTCAGGGCCAAGAAGTAATTAAAAAAGTCAGCTGCACTGCAGTCTCTATCAGTGCTCCATGTCTGTCTTCTTTTCATAGTCTGAGTAAACCAAATATTAGTGATTTCTGCTTTTTGCGTGCACCAGGCACCACTTAGTGTCCTATGCCTGAAGCTAGAAACCAGCCCTTAGCATAGCTGCCACATCCTCATGTCTGTTGTGCAGCTGGATACTGGGTCATTTCCTGAAGGCAGGTACATGCAGACATGTAAGTCGGCGTAGGATTTACAGCGACAGTAAGTAGGAACGTATTGTACTAGATGCTTTGCAGTACTACACAGTTTAGTATCAGCTTCTGGATAATAGTGCGAGAATGGGCCTCCCTAAAGGAGTGAATTATATTGAAGGTGGCAACCAGGGAAGCATTGGGAAGTTTATAGGATCTGGTGCCTGTGATAGCAAGATGCTGGATGCTATAGCTGAGGCTGGTGCTGCCTGAGCTGTGCCCCTGCTAGAGAGTTTGTTGTGAAGTGTCTTGTTGCTCTTCAGGCTCAGCTAGACAGAACTATGTATTGGTAGGAACAGGAAGGTACCTTTGTGGAAATAGTCAAGCAGGATGTGAAGATGAAAGCAAAAATAATTATGTTCAGCTGGAGGTTATGTATGTGTTCTTATTCCTGAGGTCTACCACAGGGCCTTTATTCTTCAGGCTGAGGTGGTATAAGCAGTGGAAGCCACTTCCACTGAAGTTCAGTGGCATTTCGTTTATGGTACCCAGACAAATCACCCAGGCTGCCTGGTGCAGGTGGCTCCTGTGAGACTCACATAGGAGGGTGGATCTGTTTACAGTAAATTCTCTACCTAGTGTGCTTAGTACACCGGGTCTAATTTGGATCTCTGTGAGCCACTGCTTTCAGATCTTTAATGCACAATGTGCTGTCTGTTTAACTAAGAAACACCTTTGAACCCATAGAAAGCCAGGCCTCATGCCACAGAAAATTCTTTTAGTGTCGCATTTTTGGAGATGTATGCTGCATCACATTAATGCAGGGACTCTAAACGATGCCGTAGAGTCAAAGGTATCCATTGCTGCCTGTACTATCTCGTCGGTGCCTGCCAGGCCGGCTTTAATTATTGTTCTCGGTTCTGACTTGCACAAACACATCAATAGGTAAAGGTGTCACACTGTACCAGATGAGAAGGTCATGTTTGCCCAGTAAGTGTAGCAGGTAATTACATACAGCCGTAGAAGGCAGCAAGTATTAAATATGGTTTTGCCTACAGCCAGAATTGTTCAAATTTTTTCCTTGGAGATGCTCAGTTTGATTTCTTTTATGCTACAGACTTTGCTAAGGAGTTCAGATCAGATCAGTTACAGACTCTGCTGATAGTACTTCTCACTTCTTCTCTGCACTATTTTGCATTGTACATTTTATTCCAGGCTTAGTATTTACCATAGGTTTTAAGTAGGGCAAGAATTCCTCTCCTAGTTGAATCAGACCTTAATTAGCTGGATTTTCAGTCACCATTCCCAATAGGTAGTTTGTGTGCAACCACTCTGCTTTGCAGATGTTTGTGCACTGAGTTTGCTAGTGTAGATGCAGGCTGGTCCAGTGTTTATTTTACTAGGCTAAATGTTGCTTTATAGTTCAGTAGCCCAGCTAGGACGACTGTGGGATATAAATCTTTTTAAGCCAGCAACAGCTGATCTGGAAAAAAAAAAAAAAATCGGTGCTGCTCCTTACTCCCCCAGTCTTCTCTTTTTATTGATCAGTGTTCTGTTGTAGCATTGTTTCAGCTTAGTGTCTGGGTGCTTATCCTGCGATGTTAACGGATTGCTCCAGAGGGTGGCATTGCAGCAGTAGTTTCCGATTTACACATCATTGTGGAAGCTACAGGGTGTGCTGGGCACTTGCTGTTACTGCAGAGTTCCTCCTTGCTTCTGAGAACACAAATGTATCCTCTAGGGCAGTAGTTCACAAATTTCCCCCTTTTCCCCAGCCTGTATTTTATGCCCTGTATTTTTTCCTAATCTGATAATTTCTTAACTGTTTGGGGAACAGCAACAGCCTAGAGGCACAAGGGAAATGCAGTGTGACTTGGAGAATGGGTCCAGAGAGAGAGAGGGTATTTTCACCACCAAGCCACTGCAGGGAACCTGCCCAGGAAAAAAAAGTCCTTGCTGAGAAGAGGCTGGGAGTGGGGCAGGGCAGAGCAGGTAGAGCCATAGCTGCTGAGCCCTGGAGCCCCGTCTGCCACCTCTCACCCAGCCACACCTGCAGTAGGAGCACTGGCTCTCCAGCAGCTTGCCACTTGGGGTGCACCTCGGGCTGCCTCCCACCATACAGTTTGAGAAGAGCTTCGCTGTTGTTAATGTTGTGGTTGCATTGAGCATTCTGGAGAGGCAGGAGGAGGGGCTAGTCTGGCCACTAGCACTTAGAATTGAAGTGATCACAGAAATCAAAGTAATTGGAAGATGGCTGAAGCTCATTAGAGGATTGGGCAGAAGCTTTTGTCAAGGAGTGCACTGGAACTAAGGGAGGAAGTACCACCGTCACCCCTGTGGTGAGCCAAATATGGCCCCAACAAGGTATTGCTAGTCCCACGGCTCCTGTGGACTTGCACCATTAACAGATGCTGCACTGACTGACCCAAACATCTTAATGTTTTTCCTTAGGGTTAAAAAAAACTAAAGTCAAACAACATGACCCTCATTTTGGAGGCAAAGGATATAAATAATCACTAAAGGTCAGGGGGTACCTAAGCATTCTTCAAGGGAAGAGACACCTTTAACACAATGATAACTTTACCTGCTTCACAGCAGATGCTTTAGTGCCATGAATCCTGCTGTGACAGCTTGAGGAAAGCAGAGAGTAGCAGTCCTTGAAGGTTATGCTGCCAGGCATCGTTAGCCAGAAAAGACATATCTAAGACAGCTGTCCAGGTGCGTGCACCTCAGGCACCAACAGGGAGAAAACTATTATTACATTCCTTTAAAACCCCTCTTCCAGTAGCCTCACAGATCCTGTGCTCCTCTGCTTAACAAGGGCCAAGACAATTAATTAACCAGAGCTGCAGACAGAAGCATAGACATATTTCTCTATAGCACAAGCAGCTTACGGTCTCATTTTCTAGAAGTGTCTTAAGGCAGATTAGTTTCATGCCTGTTGCAGGCAGTTGTAGCAGGACATCTTGGGAGAGAAAAGAACCACCGCCCTACATTTCACAATGAGGCAGGTCCATTAACAGGACAATGCTCTGCTATGCTATGGTCCAGAAGGACTTTGCTAAGGTCCTGGTAAGCAGAGAAATTTGCCCTCAGCCAGAAAAACAGCTTGTTAAAAAGCTTCAAAACAGCAAGTTCTTCTCTCCCTTCATGCCATCCTCATTCCCTCAGCATGTGGGTTACTCTTGCAGTGGTTGTCTCCACCTTACAAGAGTGGCATGATTTATTTGAGAACATAACTCCGTGTTCCTCTCCCCAGTGGAACCTTAACGTTTCACTGTCAGAGCAGATCAAGATGACCCATCAGCTCAGGACACATCATGGATTGTCTAGGGAAGAGTGTCTGCAGATCCACACACTGCAACTCCAGAGTTACTGGAACTAACTCTGCGGACAGGACAGAGAAGCCTGGCAGCTACCGTGGCAGTGTTAACAGACAATGTTCCTGTGATGCTTTACACCAACAACTTCATCATTCCAAATCCGTCACTATGTAAGGAAACAGTTTGATTTTTGGGAGTGGTAATGCCAGCATCAGATCTGATTAGCAACTGTTTAATCTTCCAGTGTTTTATGGACAACCACAAGACTGTTGATCTGATCAGTTAAAGAAGTTTCTAAACTTTTATTTGTCCAATGAGCTTCATAAACTGTGAACTGTCTGCAAACTGTATGCCCATGCTCAGTACAACACCCCTGTTCCCCTGAAATCTCACTTTAGTTCTCTTGTATGCAGTTTGAAAGGAAAAAAAACATTCAAGATTTAAAAAACAAAACCCTCTCACCTTTCAGTTAGCTCAGCTAAATGACAAAGCAGATTCAGACAGGAATGTATAATGATAGCCCATTAACCACATTTCTCTTCCAGTGAACACTCCCGTTCTCTGTACTTAAAGGTACTAGAAAAAGATACTAGTTGTCTTCACAACTTCTTTCTTCTTGTCTCTGATGTCTAAGCAGCATGTTAAACTGTAAAAAGATGCTCTAGATTAGCTGGACTATATATTGACTTTGCTGTCTGTATATCCAATACAGGAACAATTACGTAGCAGCATATAAACCCTATTATTTGATCTGCATTTGTAAAGCAAACTCCGCACAATTCAAGCCATGACCCAAAATACATTTATGGTGTCAAGTCACCAGACCAGAGTCAACCTGTGTTGCAACAGCCCAACCAAAAGAGCTTTTCAGTGGCCTGGTTACAGCTATAAATAAACCCACTTCCTTTTTTTTTTTTTTTTTTAAATTTACTTTTTAAAAATTTATTTACTTTTTCTTTAGACAAGTTCTCAGTGACCACCTTATACTAAAAAAAGACTTTTTTTTTTTTAACCCACTGTCAACACTTAAGTTTGCTGTAGAGAGACCGTATCAATAGTTGCTAAGATCAGCGCCAAAAAACAGCTCTGGCACACAATGAAGGCCTCTACAAGAAGGTCTCAAAGACAGAGTTCTTGGCAACTCTCTGTTTATTAAAAATATATGTCTCCTTAGAAGAAACACTGGTAACCAACTAGTGTTGTCATGATCGATTCGATACTGTCAGCTATGCCATGGAGTACATCATCTTTTTCTCTGTATGACTTGATGAGAGGGAGACAGGCTATTGGGGGGGGAGGAAAAAAAAAAAGGGAAGAAAAAAAAAAGACAGGAACAGTGTGACCAGCATCTTGAGGACTTTTGTTTCACTTACTCCACTTCTCCAGGGACTGATGTTTATAGCATCTGGAGCGGAACCACCAGGGGGCTAGGTGCCAAACAGGAATCCATTGCCAAAGTTTGCTCCTTTAGGGTCGGTCCCACTGACAGCAGAATCCTTCCTGCCCTCCACCACGCTAGCAGCCGCATCTCTTCTGCAGCACTGCTTTCTGTCCTGGGAAGCTGCTCGGTCCCTGCAGGGCTCCTTGTGATGCAGGATGAGTAAAGACAGCTTCTCACGGGACAGTATGCGTACAGTCTTACAGCAGTTCTTGTTCACAATGAAAACCGTGGCCTGTGTGTGCCATGCACCGACACACCGATAACCATTACCTTCAGGAAAGGGAACCAGCACCTGGTGCGTTCACTTATCCCTATAAAATAGGGGTAGGGAGAATGGGCCAAGACTTACCTGCTCGTGCTCCTATGGTGACCTCCTTTGTTCTGGTGCGTGGCACTGTGTCTGAGAAACAGCATTCGCCAGTTCTTTGTAAGGTGGGAGTGCTCTTCTACCTGTACTATGAGTACCCAGCAACATAGCTCCTTCTCAAAGGCTGTGTGAGTTTCCCCCCACTTCACACAAGGCTCTGTTCCCATGATGGAGCCCCATTCAAGTGTGGAAGCCAAAGCATCCTCAAAGACAGACATTTCTCAGCTTAGGGCTGACTGTCTCAGCACCAACGGTCACCTCTTGAAAAATCCCAGTGCACAGCAGATGGGTGCAGCTCTGCATCCCCCTGCCCCACAGGGCACCCAATTCAGTTTTCTAAGGTGACCTTGAGAGAGGGAGCAGAGCCCAATTTCAGAAAGAGGCTTTACGCAGAGATGTCAGAGACAGAACCAGGCGAGGTGGCCGCATGTTCACCTGCCAAGCCCCAGCTCCCAGAGCAGCAGGCAAGGTCCCTGGTGAGCTGGAAGGATGGCCTCTGGGAAGGCCACCACCACCACCTGCATGCAGCAGAGCTGGGAATTTGGCATGGAGCAGGGAAGAGAGGGAGGAAGTTTTTTAATTCTGTTACTGATTTGGAAAAGTGTGAGCATTCATCCAAGGCAGAGTGAGAGGCTCTTCCTGCCAGTGGCTAACGGAGAAGGGAATGCCAGCGTGCTGCCGCAAGCTAGAATGGGTCATTTCACCCATGCCCACAGGTACGGGGCCAGCCCAACGTCCCAGGTTTTCCACAGCAACACAGGACAGTCAGTACATTTGTTCCATGTGGCTGGTAGAGTATTTCCTAACTAAACACCACAGATCTAGATTCTATTTACAATAGAGCCAGATTAAAAAATAAGTTAAAAAACTGGATTTTATACCCATTCAGTTCATTATTAACAAGAGAAAAATGGAATAATGAAAAAAAAAAAGCCAACACAGCAACACAATATGGTTTTGGTTTAAAATCAGCTTAAAAAAATAGAACCAAAAGGAAACCTCTCATGCAAACACATAAGGTGGTGTGTAAAACAATGTGCAATTTAATATGTAGTATCATCCATTCTCTTGCTCTGCAGCCTCCTGCTCAGTCTCTGCCTCCCAGCCTCACTCAGATCAGCTGCTGCTCCTTGCTGTGTTACTCTGGAGCTCTGGTCCCTTCTGCACAGGCAGCATACCAGTCTCTGCTCTGCCTCATAGACCCAGGGCGGCTGGCAGGAGGCTGGCCCCGACAGGAGACGCTTCCGAAGCACCTGGTACCGTTCTGAGCTCTTCCTGCCCAAGTGGACTCCCTACGCCCAGCGGTTGGGACAGAGAAACTGAAAGATCCTTGCAATAATACAATACCTTTTAAGAGAGGTCCCTCAGGTTTCCTAGTCCACATACATATATATATATAATATATATATAATATCTCTCTATATATTATATATAAATTACATATACAGATAAATAAAATGCTTTCTGCTGCCTTTCTGTTGCACTGTTCAGAGCTGCTAGACAGTCACACTTGGAGAAACGCCCTGGAGCTCTGATACTAGCTCACGTGCTCAGAGTCCATTGTTTCACTTGTTTCTTACATTAGTCCTTAGCCGCCTCCTCCCATCTTGATTCTTGGTTTAGTTAATAATAATAATAATAATAATAATAATAATAAAAAACGACCTTGAATGGGTTCTCATCTGTCTCTAATGGAGCAGTGGGAAGGTCCATGCAGGAACGGTGGGAACAGTCACGTGATGAATGAGATGAGTTCATCCCAACAAAAGAAACAGGACTAGAAAACTCAATTTTGTGACGATCTAAAAAAGGGGGCAGGAATAGTTTTCATATCCCCCCCCTTGGGGCAGAGAGCTTGGGTGGGGTGGGACTTCGGAGATCTTCTGCTCACAGGGAAGCAGGTGGGGGACATCTTCAGAGTTTCTCTGGGGACGGGACCCAGATGTAGTGCCCGGACTGGTCCTCAATGATTTGTTTGATTTTGCTGTAAATCTCTTCAAGAGAGTCTCCTTGTACAATGGCTGGAAGAGGAGAGAACAAGCAAGACCTTAAGCATGAGGCAGCACTGCGCCTTCCCCACCGTGACCTAGGGGAAAGGCCTTCACTCTGCACCAAAGGGGCTGGTGTGACACAGCCAACAACTAATGAACAAGACAACCCGTGTCAAAGGAGCTGTAACAGGCACACGATGACACAGAGGGTTAACCCAGCGTGTCCAAGGGGATTAGCGAGAGCTGATCCCGCACTGGCAGAGCTCCTCACGCGTGTGAGGTGCCAGCTGGGTTCTCCACAACGGGCTGCTAATCAGCTTTGCAAACCGTGTCACGCCACCATGCCGAGGCTGTGGGCAGCTGGCCCCAGCACTGCAGCTACTCCGTCGCAGTGAACGGGAGGGCCCCGCACGGATTAGCCAGTGTGCGCCAAGCGCATACCCCGAGGTGCTGGATTTGTCCATCCCCTCTGGTTGGCTGCTGCAGGCTCCTCATGGTTGTTGCTTCCTCTGCTGTGGGGGTGGGAATCGCAGCACTGTCAGGCTGGAAAAGGCCAACTTATGGCTGTTGCTCCCAGTAGTAACTGTCGCCCAAAGACCAGCGACAGTCTCGCTGCTTAATACAGACACAACACGAAGCACATCACTGTGCTTCCTACATCAGAGGAGGAAGATGCACATGGAGGGCCAAAGCTTTCTGGTAATTCAGCCTGCCTCTGTAGCCCAGCCAGGACCATCCTCCAGGATCTCTGTTCCCTCACTATAAGCACAGAACTTGCTACAGTGACCGTCTCTTTGCCCATTACCCACTTCTCTCAACAATGGTTTCAGCCAAGAGCATTTCTTCCCCACGTTGACTTCAAACTCACTGCCCAAGCACACAATGGCATGCCAAGGATCTGGCAAAAACTGTGGCATGTGCTTCCTTTGCACTCTTCCTGGAAGAGCAGACAGCAGCTCTGGAACTGCTGCCCGGGACAGGTGGTCTGGGGAAAGCTTTTACCCTGTATGTACCCATACATTTGCTCAGCTGAGATCCATTCTTGGAAAATGTTCTGCTTGGGATTTTTCCTGGTAGCTGTTAGGTGGGTAATACAGGGTTTGGCAGGATTATCACTCCTCAACTTTAGAAGAAACAGTTACTGCACTGGAGGAAAGATGGCAGACCAGTTTCCCTGCCTCTTTGCCTGCCCATGAGTTTCCACAATTAATCATGTTACAAACATTAGTTCCTTAATGCACAAGGATGCCTGTGTCATGAGCAGCTCATCTCTGCAGGCATAAAGTGCCAGGCAGCCCCTGACTGGCTCTTCAGCAAAGACTGCTTAGGAAGCCAGCCAAACTTCCAATCTTTTTTGGGAGATGTTTTGTAATAACTGAGGACAGTCTCCATCATTTGGGTCACTAATTTTTTTTATTTTTCCTCTTTAAAATGACTCTTTTCTCTTTTTGAAAACACTCTCCTTTCCCCCATGCAGGGAGTTTTATTTCTTGTAGCACCCTGAATCTATGCTGTGCTTCCCCTGCCTGGGGATTTTTTTCTTATTATTATTAAAGTTGGTGATAAGCTTTCACAAACTCGGAAAATCCTGCCTGGCAACTTGTCTCCTTCTCTACAGCTGGTTTACTCTTATCCACTGATCTTGGAGCAGTCTCTTTGCAGAGTCCTGCTGGCAAAGTGCCATTTCTTTTTTGCTTTGATGAAGCTGGACATTTTCCCATGACCCTGCAGCAAGACAGTGCTGGTAGAGGTCACAGCTGCCAGCCGGAAAAATAAAATAAATCAGATACAAGCCTGCTCAGGACACTCACCTGTAAAATACTCTCCAAACTCTTGCTCGAGTTTCATGGCTTTATCAAAGACCTTATTGGCCTGTTCGTACGTCTGTCTCCGGTTCATCTCCCTGCCATGTACAAAACCAGAAACTTAGCTCTTTTTCTTAGCAATGAACAGAAGCAAAACCAACCCACAGAGCCGGGGTGCCAGGGAAGCCTCGGCACACCGGGAATGGAAGCTGTGCAGGACCCAGCTGTCAAAGGCAGGACCCTTCCCCACCCCCACACGCTCTTTGCTGCCTTGGCACTTCATCTCAACTTCCAACAGCTCTTCCCATTGCCACCACCCCCCCTTTCACCATAGCACAGAAGCGGACTCAAATCCAGACAGTCCTCCGACTTTGCAAGACCACTGCAGAAGTCTCCCTGTTTTTCCACAGCCTGTCACCACCCTCCTTGCCTAGGTTCCCTCATCTTCATACAACACCCAAATAAGCAATTCAAACCCTTCTGGCTTGAGAAGTTTTCCCAGTCCCCTCGGTGCCAGCAGAGTCTCTTCTGATCTGAGAGTGTATCTCTAGCTACTGAATCTCCTCACAGATAATATTCTCTGCTGCTGCTTGGAGGAGTTGCAAACTCAGATCTTGCATCCTTTCCAGCCTGCGCTCCCCAGGGCCAGGAGCAGCAGGACAAGCAGAAGGTCCCCCTTAGGCACACAGGAAACGTCTCCTCTCTGCTCCCCAGGGCTGTCCTGGCTCAGTCACCATCCAGCTGTGATCCACCACTACAGCCTGGCAGCAGCTTTCCTGGCTGGACTTGGGGCCCCAGGTGAGCAGGTTACGTCAGGCACATTTGGGAGCATTTTTAGATTTCCCATGATCCTCTTTGGGGTGAATGAAGGGCTTTAAGCCAGAGCAATCCACGGAGCCTAGGTGCACCATGGCATTAGATGTGGAGGGACACCACAGAGACAGCAATGGGCCCAGCTCCTCTTGACAAGGGACAAGTTCAGCACCAGCAGCAACCTCCGCTGCTTTCTAAAAAGCACAGGCAGCAGACATGCAAACCCCTGACATGCCAGAGCTGCTCGCCCTGGAGAGGCACAGAACACGGCACTGCACTTACATGAGAGCTTCAATGGATTTTGGTTTGATGAAAATGGCAATGGGATAAAGTTGTGCTTGTTGCAACCTCTTGATAGCATTGCCAGACACATCCAGGATGCAGTGTTTCCCCTGGAAAGGAGATGATTGGGATCAGACCTACCCACACAGCCTACTCCGTGCAGAAAACATTGCTCATACAGATGTGCTTACAAAAGAGAGAACCCTCAAAGATGAAACACCAGTCCTGAGACACCAGCCAACACCCAGTGGCCTTACGTTCCCACCTGCTTAGGGCAGGACAGCAGCACTGCAAATGGACTGAATCTTTCTCTGAACACGTGAAACAATTTACAAGCCCTCAGTACACTCCTGTGTTTCTGCAGAGGAAATGCCACTGCCTCAAGGAGGGCAGCCAGGCACCTTTGCCCTGCGAGCTCCCGAGCACAAGGCTGGCGCCGCCAGTGCTGGGCTTTCAGGTGGAGTTTGGATGACACCGAGGTGGAGTAATGTGGCTGAGAAAAGCAGCCACGTGGCTTGGCAGGACTCCGGAGGGAGAAGAGGCTCGTGCCACGCTTGCTTAATGTGGTTACAGCCCTTCGTTAACAACATGGGGAGAGGAGGGCAACTGCTGAATGTGTCTAGGTTTAGGCTGAATGCGTCCTGGTCCCAGAATGCCAACTGACACTCACCCTTTCTGCCACTGCTCGCACTGACTGAATGCTGGTCCCGTAGAGGTTGTCATTGAACTGCCCAGCCTCTATGAACTTGTTGTCCTGGATGTCTTTCTCCATCTGTTCGCGGGATACGACAAAGTGGTAGTCTTGACCATCCACCTCGTTCTCGCGCCGAGGCCTGGTAGTGTCTGGAGGAGAGCAGGCATCATGAGCGAACCCGGAGGGATGCATGCCAAACGTCCCGGGAGGGAGAAAACCCACCCATGCACCCGGCCCCCTCCCCACGCCGCAGGCGAGACCCTGCAAGTAGCAGAGCCACCCTCTCCCCTCTCTCCAGCAAGGGCACCAAGCGCCAGCTGTGACTTACGTGGCACGCAGGAACCAAACTTGTGTGGGAATTCGGAGATGAGGTCATCGTTAATTCGGTCCTTTGTTGGCCCCAGGATGATCACCGGCCTCGCGTAATGAACTGCAAACAAGAGCCAACCTGAGGCCCCATCTGTGCTGTGGGCAGCTGACCCTACTGCCACCTTTGGCATCAACCTGCCCTCTCCCTGCTGGCAGTGGGGGCTCCCGCTCACATGGGCACCCAAAGGTGCCTCCTCTGTGCGAGTTTATCTCCTCCTGGTCACGGTCAGCATCTCCTTCCCATCTGACCCAAACCATCTGCATGGCCCCGGGGAAGGTGCTGCAGGTCTCTGGGGCTGTGGATCAGCAAAGCTGCTCCCTTGCTCAGAGCAGGATGCAGACAACCGGGACAGTGGGGCAAGGATGCCATGGAGCTGGGGGTGTGATGGGAGCCTAAAAGTCTGATCCAGCTTCTGGCAAGGAGAAACCACCGAGGCTGGGACTATTCAGCCTGCAAAAGGGTCTGCAGGGACTGAGCATTGAGCAGGCTTAAACACTGAGGGGGGCGTTGCTCTGCAGCAGGGACCTGGCCCAAGGCAGGGAGGGATAATCCCGTCCTCAGCTGGGGACTAAAGCCCAGCTCAGTTTTAGCTCTGGATCTCTCCCTTGCTCTTGCAGACCAGGTCACAAGTCTTTTCTGTTGATTAAAAAGGGGCGATCAAGGCCAGGGAAAGCCCCGCGAGGCAGCATGCACGCCTCGCTCCCCTGCTGCACGCAACAGACAAGAAGCTCCACTTGTGTTCACCCGGCGTTGTGCTGGTACAGCAGAGGAGGGGAGGAGCTTGCACTGGTTGCCCTGGCTGTGCTGGGGACACAGGTGCCCACGCTGGAGCAGGCACAGGGCAGCTCAGCACCAGGACTTACTTTCTTGCCGCGTCACTGGCTCATACGACAGAATTGTGTCCTCTTGTCCTTCTGCAAGAGAGCCAGGGAGAGGCAGGTGAGCTCTCAAAGCAGCTTTCCAGTCCCTCTGCACCCACGAGGAGCTGGCTCCTACCCCCGCCAGCCTCCCACAGCCCTGGGGGCGCCTCCAGGCTGCCCCCATCATGCCACCTGCTGACATGGAGCATGACGGGCACGCAGTTTCCAGCCCTTGATCCACGTTAATTATTCAAGTCCCAGCTCTGGGTCAAGCCTCCTCTTTCCCTCCATGCCACTGTGGGCTCAGGGCCCATTGGGACGCACCATCCTCCCTGCAGGGTGGATGGCGGATGTGCTGCAGGTATTTAGAGGACCCGCCAGGGATAAAGGGAGCATTTGCTGCAGCTGGACCCTCATGCTCTTGTACAGGCTTGGGCTCCAGGAGCCAGCTATGCTACAGACCTGGCCTCTAGCCATTGCTTCCTGCAGCAGGCACCAAGGATGGGGGACCACCGTTGACTGGGAACCCACCACCCAGCCTTAGAGCAGAGCCCTGCAGCCAGGAGAGAGCAGGGAAGCAGGCAGGCTCGCTCCTGCCCCCCAGCCCCCGCTTCCCTCAGCCCTGAGGAGGGAGCTGGCCACAGCATCTCAGTGTCACCAGCAGGAAGGACCAGAACCTGATTCTGTTCTCTGAACAGAACCACCACTGGGACAAGACAAGATGGAAGTGCCAAAATGTGCACACACATACGCACGCGCACAGGGCAGGAGAGCAGGTGAGACGCACACTTACTGGAACTGCTCTCGCTGTCACTGGTGTTTGATGTCACGCCCTCTGCAAAGCAACCAGAGAGACCCCCTTCAGAAGCAGCATGGGCAGAAGGCACAGGGGCACCCTGGCCGTCACCCAGCACTACTGACCCAGGGCAGGGCAGCACCAGCCTCCCAAAAAACCTGTGCCCCAGCACGTACTGGGACGAGCCTGTGCCGCATGTGCTGGGCAGCATCTCTCGCCCTTTGCTGGGAAACCAGGTATGTGTAGGGGGATGCTTGGCTACCCCAGGAGAAGGCAGGGATGCCGGGAGGGGGCTGCCTGGCAGGCACAGGCAGGCATGTGCAGGTGCTGGGCTTCCCAGGCTGAGGGAGGGAAGGTGGAGTGCATGGGGAGGTGGGTGCTGGCAGGGGGGAGCGGGTGCAGCGTGCACATGGTGGGCAGGGGAGGGCATGGCTCCACACCGTCACAGGGACGGGCTGGGACTCACAGAGACAAGACAGTGACAAGATGGGACAGAGTTTAGGGCTTTGCTTGCTCAGGCTGATCCCAGTGCTGCAACTGTCCCACAGAGGCTTGCTGGCCGCTGCCTGCCCCCAGTCAGGCTCTGCACCAGACAGGGGGGCTGTGGAGCTTGGCAGGGGACTCAGGCCCAGCTGGGAGGGCCGAGGGGCTCCTGCCATCATTGTTTTGCAGCTCTGGCTATGTGGTGCCCCAGAGGAAGGTGGCAACACTTCAGAACACTGTCACCCACCCCACTCAGAGGGGACCCATCATGGTCACGGCCACCTTCCACCCGTACTGGTAGTGGCTCTGAGTCTCTGAGTGCTAAGCCAGTGGCCAGCCATCTAGAAGCAGGAGGAAGAGGAGGATGAGGACATACAGCTCATCCCGGGTGCGGCAAGCAGCCCTCAGCTGGGCGCACTTAGGGCACAGCCAACATCCCCAAGCAAACTCACCCGTCCCCTCCCGCGTGCAGCAGCGGCACCTCCTCAAGCCCAGCAGCCCCCGCCAGCAGACACGGTGCTCCCCGGCAGAGGAGCAGCACCCACGGGGCTCCTCCTTCCCCGCACCCAGAGAAGCGCAGCTGCCCCGGCCAGAGCCCGGCCGTTCCCCAGGCACCACCAGGCATGCCAGCGACGGAAAGTGAATGATGCACATCGAAATTTGACTTACTCAGGTTCTTTGCTCCATAATAATCGTCACTTAACCCAGGGAAGTCCTGATTTCACAGACAGCGAGACGGGGGAGAGGGGGAGAGAAGAGAGCGCAGGAGAGGGCAGTCAGAGGGATGGGGGAGACAGAGCCAGACCAGCATTAGTGACAGGAGCGCAGAATGGCCCAGAGCTGCAACTGCAAGTGAGGTTAAATGTTTTCAGAGCTGACGCCATCAGCCTGCTGCCAACGTCTCGCCTTGTGCGGCTGGATCCTCCCACCCAGCTCATCCTCTCTGCCAAAGAGCCCCCAGGAGCCACCCTAGGTCTGGGGAGGGCAGGGCGGCCACAGCAGCACCTGCTGGCACGGAGCAGTTGCAGCCTTGAGCTGCCAGCAAGTGGGGCTGAGGTGTTTCTCTGTGATGCCTCGTGGGGTATACTGGCAGGGCACCGTGGCTCTGCGCTCCCCTGGAACAGCCCAGCCACTCTGGGGGCAGACATGGCACAGCCAGCCTTCTAACACACGGCAGGGGGGCACGTTTTTCCCCACCTGTGTGTGTTAGCTGCCCACACCCCAGTGCTTGCATGGGCTGCAGAAACATGGGGGAAGGACACCCTGCTGCAAACTGGGATGGACAGTGGCAGAGCACGGGGAGAGAGCTGGCTGCGGGTCTGTGACATGGGCTGGCGAAGAGCATTCCCTGCCCTGTCCCTGTACCGTATGTCACTGAACTGCAGGGATGGCCGAGAGCAGCACCTCAGGAAGCCCCCAGCTCCAGCACGGAGCTGACTGGAGCTCAGCCATGCCCAGGCACTATGAGAGATACACAGACTTAACCTTCACTGCAGGCCAGAGGCTCACGCTGGCTGCCAAGCTCACTGGAAGCTGGCGCCAGCCTGGCACGGGCAGCAGAGGGATGTGGGCAGCCCCCGGAACAGCCCAGCATCAACCTCCTGCCTCTGCATCACGCCCAGGAGAGCCACCAGAGGGGAGGGGATGCGCTCACTGCACTGGCACCAGGGCAGAGACAGTGCTCTGCCTTTCCCACCTCCTCTTCCCTGAGGTGCAAGAACTGCACCTCTCTGTCTGGGCGCTTGCCAAAGGAGTGGATGCAATTTAGCATCTGGAAGGAGGAAGGGCTGGATTCAGCGAGCAGCTCCAGCTGCCCGCGTCAGGATTTGAGGCAACAAGCTGAATGCCCTGCCTTCGCTGGGAGCCCCAGAATGCTGCCAGGTGAAAGCTGGGGACCTCCCAACGTCTGCAGCCAGCTACCAAAGATGTGCCTCAGTCATGGGCGGCCATCTCCTCCACCAGCGAGGGCATAGCTCCCCTGTGCCCACAGGCTTTAACCCACGGGAAGGGCTCTCAGACAAGAATAGGTAGCTGCGAGTCACTTCTAGGGGAGATGGGGGGCACAGCCGGGACCTCCCCAGCCCCTCAGCCCTGAGGAGGACAGGAGAAGCTCTGCAGGAGGTGGCCAGCCCCTTGCTTGGAGGGGAGCAGCCCTTGGCAGGCAGAGGGAGGGAGCAGAGCCCGCAGCAGAGGGGGGAGAGCAGGGGGAGGCAGAGCAGGGGGTCAGGCGGGTGTAAAGTTGGATGAAAGGATGAAGACATTGAACATGACAGAGAGAAAGAGTGCCAGCCCACAGCCGTTGCTTTTGTTTCAAGCTCTGGTTTCTCCCTAGCTGCTGGCACGACTGTGGAGCACAGACCCGAACATGGGCAGGCGCCAGGACCCCTGGCTATGGAAGTGTGCTGAATCTCTCCCCCCCAAGGCAGGGGACCTGAAGGTCGCACACTTGCCCTCTCTGGCCAGCTGCTACTTACGTTCCTGTCCGCCGCTCTCCTGGGCCAGGTTCTCTTTGCTCTTGTAAAATGGAAACTTTCGAGAGAGGCGGAAACTCTTTTTACGTTTCGTTTTGATCGACTGAAGAACGTGGAGATGGAAGGGAGGACAGAAAAAACAATGGTGTTTAACGCATGTGGGAAAAATTAAAATGAAGAGACAATGAGGAGCTGTGTCAGGGCAGTTACCCTCAAATGAAATCATGGAGATTACATGAAAACTGTAATGCAGGAAAAAAATTAAGCGTGGAGAAAAACATGTGGTAGGGATGCTGGGAAGCTGACGGGGCAATCAGCAGCTCTGCAGGGGTAGCCAGGCTGTTCTCCCTTCCTTGTCCACTTGCTAAGCACTCCATGTGAGGGGTGAGGGCAGCTACCTTCACCTACATGAGCTGCCTGCAGTCAGCTCCCAGCCACAGACCGTGGTGAGACAGCCTCTGCTCCCCCACCATTCCAAGCAGAGGTCCTTCCCCAGCGCTTTCGCACCATCCTGGGCTCCTCTGCTCACCCCCTACACAGTCATGGAGGATTCGTGCCAAGCAGATGTGGGCCTGGGGCAGGTCCAGTCGTGCTGCTCTTTGCTTTGGGATTGCTCCAGCTGCTCTACTGGGAGCTCTGGCTGCTGGGACTCATCCTGCCCCCACTAGCTACCAGCTCCAGGCGCCCCGCTGAGCCCCAGCTCAGTACTTACCCTATTGGACTCAATCATGCCAGTCCGGGCGTGGAACTTCACCGTTTTCAACCGCGCTCTCTCCTTCTTTTCCACCCTGATTGGAAGTTAAAGGGGAGAAAGAGCCGCTAGCCCTGTGCATGTGCACTCCGTGCTGCCCGCTTGGTTCCCCAGGCAGTTCCGTGCACCCTCGCATCGTGGCCCCATTGGCGAAAGGCAGCTCCTTCCCAGAGAGGGATGGAGCTGGAGCCACCTGCCCGTGGTCTGGCCAAGGCCAGCATCTGCAGGAGATGGGACAAGCCGGCCTTCCCAGGAGGGGAGGGACAGAGGACAGAGATGAGGCTGGCTCTGCAGACCTGAAGGCAGTGGCAGCCGCTCCTCTGCTCCCTGCGACTTCCCATCTCATGGGACCTGGCTCACAGAGCTGGGCAGGTTGTCAGAGGACACAAGGAGCAGCCCACAGCCACTGCTGTGACTCTGTTCTAACTTGGAGCCCCAGACTGGCTAATGCCAGCTCTCCATCCCTGTGGGGACCACAGAGGGGGCTGAGCGCTACCCTGCTCACCTGGAGTCTCACCCAGCTTTGGAGAACATCCCCCCAGGGAGACCTGCACGCAGCCCCAGCTTGCAACCAGAGTGCCCTTCACGCTGCACAGCCATGGAAGGGCAGGTCTGCTAGGACCACCCTGAGCAGACCCCTGCGGGCTGCAGGGCTTGCAGAGGCCGGGGAGCTCCAGGAGGCACCACACCTGACAGCTCCTGCTGATGGACACTCACCTTTTCTTGCTGGGGATGACCCCGATCTGCTCGCTCTCGCCGTGGGGCGTGACAAGCCTGGCTTGCCACCACTCATCGTCGGAGGCATTGATGACATGCAGGATGTCCCCGTATGAGAAGCTGAGGCCCTGGCTGGGCAAGCAACTGTCCCGGGTCCGGTCGTAGTCAAACAGGGCTCTGCAGAGGAGCAGAGAGAGGAGTGATGCCTTCCCCGAGCACAGCCAGGCAGCGAGGGCAGCAGCACTGCCGACCTCCTGGGGCACTACCACCTTCATACCTTAAAGGATTTAAACCAAAACTCTGGGGAAGCCTCCTGCCAAGCAGTGCTGCGCAGCCACCAGCACACCCCTCCTGCTGGTAGGCTCAGCACAAGCCCTGAAGCGTGCAACGCAGGAATAACAGTGCTGGACCAAAACAACTCGCTCTTGACCTTAGCTGCAAGAGGCACGCAACCCACAGACACATTGAAGGCAGCTGTGGTTAGTGAGCAGGCGAAGCTCATGCGGCCTCAAGAAAGCAGCAGCGTGCAGGGGGGCAGCAGGGAGCCAGGGTGCGGGGCTGCTCTCCACCATCCCTCCCCAGCGGCTGTGGGGCCAAGGAGCAGGATGGGGAACATCAGACCACACTGCTGGTGGGTGGTCACACCAGCGGAGACCACAGGGTGCTTTGAGCACGCACTTTATTTATGTACAGGGGTACGTTAGTCCAGAGCCTGTGAATGAGGAACGCATCTGAGGATATATGTATCTGCTTCCACAACTGATCCTTTTCAGGCTCCTAAATACTTCCCCTGAGAACAGTTTATTTAGTGTAAAATTATCTTCAATATTAAACTAACCAGCTACAGAAAAGTTGTTTTTTTTTTTTAAAACTAGAGAAGCACTAATACCCTTCCTGCGCACACTTTATCGCACACAGCACCGCAGCCTGTATCCACAAGCTGCTCTCAGTGGCTTCACATGCAACTCATTCTACTAACGTCAGATCTCAAACCACGTCTGCTTTGATATATCCACTTTGCAACAAACCAAACCAAGGGAACAGTCACTAAAAGCACCACTGCCAGCAGCACAGCCCCTGGGACATCAGCCCTGCTCATCCCCCAGCCCGACATGAGCCAGGCACTGCAAACACTGGCTGGCTGCTGGTTTAATCCTGGCACTAACAAGCCTTCCTCAACCAGGAGAGACACCCTCTGCCCAGCTTATTACCCCCTTCCACTGCGGGGACTCCTAAGGGGATCTGAAAGCACACGGTGCAAATGGGAGGGATGAAGGACCATGTGGCAAGTTGCCGTGGAACAGCAGAGCTGGGAGGGCGCTTGTTCAGCCAGATCCCTGCTCCAGTGCTACCAGGGGAGTGCCGGGCGATGAAACCTGTTGGGTCATCTGGGACTGGGTCAAGGCAGCCGGTCTCGAATGAGGAAGAGGAGAAGAGGGGCTGCCCTGTGGCTCAGGGGAGAGCTCTCTGGGATGAGACCCGATGCAGCCCTATGCGTCCAGGTACATCCAGCCACCAGGTTGCTTCCCCTTTCCCAGCTTGCTCAGGACTGGGCAGCTCTTGCGCTCAGTCCCTCTGCACCCAAGCACGGCCCATGGCATGCTGAAGCCAGCAGCAAAGCACCACAGGGCCCTTTGGCCAGACACAAGCAACCCTTGCAGGCAGTTCCTGGCCAAAAGATAAGGCTGCGCGTGGCCGGCAGGCCCCACCGAGGCCAGTGCCATCGGGAGCAAAGCACGAGCCAAGGCCCCAGGGAACTCGTCAGGCCGGTTCCCAAACCGAGGCGGGCTGCGGGGCGCCCTGCCCACACCCCGCACCCTGCCCTGCAGAGCAGTGCAGGCCCTGCGGTTCCCTGCCTCCTCCCACAGCAGCCACTGGCATCCCAGGGCAGGCACAGCAAGATTTGTGCAAGGGCCGGACGCCCGCAAAGCAGAGGCACGAGACATTTGCTTCTCCAAGGTGTGATGCTCCTGGAGACTAGCCCCTGGCTGTATTGGCACCCAGGACCCACTGCAGCTGGGTGCTCCCCAGGACGCACAGGGTGCGGGGGCCAGATGGCAGTGTGGTCGCTCCGCTCTGCCCCGGGGCCAACTCGCCGCAGGAACAGCCAGGAGAGCAAGGGAGCAGTGCCAGGGACTCGGCACGGCCTCCTCCCAGTGCCCAGGCACAACACCCACCCAACCCCCCTCCCAGCCTGGCACGGCCCCAGGCCGGTGGACTTTGCCCTGCGGAAGCACATGTAGGCAGCAGGCAATGCGTGAACCTGCTTCACCCCTGCCTGTGCTGCGCAGCTGCAGCTCCGAAACACGTGGCGAGCGCCGGTACCCCCAAATCAGCTCCGGCAGGCACTCAGGTGCCTGGCTCTGGCCCCGTTGACAGCATGCGGGGTGCAACGCAGCCTCATGGGGCTGACTCAAGCAGCTGGGTAGCAAGTCCTGTAATTGATGTCCTGTCCGCAGCACAGCTGGTTTCGGGTAAACTGTGCTCGAAACTACCCCGCCCAGAAGGGTTGGGGCAGCCTGGGCGCCCGGCAGCTTTCGAAAGCACGTTTGCGGGGTGCGCAGCCGCCAGAGCCGGGGAGGGTTGGGAAGGGCCATGCTGGGGGAAAGCTCTCCCCTGGGATCACCCTCTCAGCAAGGCACTGCCAAACTCCCATCTGAAGCCACCTGGGTGTATGTGAGGGGACACAGTGCTGCGGAGGCCATCAAAGCCACGTGGAGGGATGCATCAAGAGATGCGAGATGCTACAAGCAGTCCGGAGGCAGCAGGGAGCTCTCTGGCTGGCAGGCATGCCCCGATACATGAAGCACCTATCCAGGCAGGGAACGGGAGACTCACAGGCTCAACTCAAGCTGGATGCAACCTAAACCCTGCTCCACCCACGAGGGTGTCCATGGGACAGCAGGGGAGTGAGGACAGGACTAGCAAGAAGGTGTTTATTCAACATAGCACCCAGCTCGTTGCACATCCCCAGCATGGAGCCCTGATATGCTAAATCAAGCAAGATGCCTGCAAAGCCTCACAGGAAGGTGTGAATTGCAGGAACCCAGAACTGCAGCTCTCCCCTCCTTGCCAGGCCGGGCTTGCACCAAGTCCAGCAACAGCCTGAAGCCCATCTGTGTGGAGCAGCCATGCAGTGGGAGATGCAGGCTGAGGCTGATGCAGCCTCGGCCCTTGTCGTCCTTCCCACGGGGAAGGAGAAGCATCCCCTGCTCCTGCCAGCCTCCACCTGCAACAGGCTGTGCAGAGTGAGGATTTACAGGATTATTTTAATTACCAAGTTAAAATTACTTATTAGCTGTCACCCCAGTGGTGCTGTGGCAGGCAGAAGGTGGCAGGAGGCAGGAAGCGAGCAGGGCCTGCCCTGGTAGTGCAGACTTGCTGCAGTTAGAGCTGCATGGCTGCTTAACCCCTGCCTGCCCTGCGCCTGGCTCTGGACCAAAAGCACATTGAGGACTCAGAGCAATAATCCTCCTAAGAGCTCATCTCCCCTCCAGCCAGGTCCTGCCACAGGAATGGCGGGAGGAGACAGGGAGAAGCTTGTTAGCGGGGAGCGGTTCGAGGAGAGTGCCCTGAACACTGCCCTGAGCTGCCCAGGGCAGAAGCGGTGCCCTGTTTCCCAGTGGTCCCTGGTGGGTTGGTCTAGCCAGCAGCCGCCCAGGGCTCTGTAGAGACACAAGTGCTTTCCAAAGCGGAGCAGCCCTCGGAAGAGGCACTCGAGTGCAGAGCACCCAGCCCCAGTGAACCAGTGCAAAAGCACCACTCTCCCTGCTGCACCCTCTGGACTTCATGATGCATCCATCACACTCGGTTCCCTGGCCTCCAAAACACCCATCCAGGTGCTGCACGGCCCAGGCTGAACTGTTCCACCCTGCATCCCACGCTGTGGGGATATACCCATCCCACCCACCTCCGGCTGCCTGGAGCAAGGGGAGCAGGCAGGGGGCAGGCAAAGGGGCTGAGCCTTACCGGACATAGAGAGATCTCTTCTCGCTCGTCCGGAGTGAGCCAGAGCCAGAGCTCATGCTGCTGTTCATCATCTGCTCTCTCAGGTCGTGGATCTTTGACTCGAAGCGGCTGTACTCTGCAGGGAGAGAGGTGGTCAGTGCAGGCAGGAGCTGCCCCCGAGCCACCCCCCCCCGCACCGAGCAGGGCTCAACTCTAAGCGTCGAGAGAGACGACAGCCTGTCCATGGGGCATCTTGCACATGAGGCCATCCGTCCCTACACATGTGGGATGATGAAGCCAAAGAGGCTGCAGCACCCTGCAGGAGTCCAGGCAGGGCATCTGGAGCACTGCAGCGCAGTGAGGGAATGGCTGGGCAGGGCTCAGCAAGTTGCTGACCTACACAGCAGTTCAAAACATGCAGAGAAAGAGAGCCCTTCCAGGACACCGTCACCCACTGGCTGGAGCAGCAAGGCATGACTGCAGCCATCGGGGGGTCCCCCCCCATGCTGCCAGCAGCAGAGCCCCTCTCCCCAGCAGGCATGGGGAAGGGGGAGGCAAAGCACAGCCCCCACCCACAGAAGGGGAGTGTGGAGGAGGAATTCACCTTTTGCTCATACATCTCGGCGGCAGAGACCCGCAGGAGGAGCTGGGGGACCCTTGGGAAGCTGCTGCCACCTCCCTGCCAGGCAGCTGGACAGGAGCAGCCGCCACCCCGGCGCCTGCCACCGCACTAGCCCGACCTTCAGCTGGGTGTAAAGGCTGGGCTGGCAAGCAGAGCGTGGAGGCACCGGCCCTGATTACCCAGGGCCGACTGGGGACGGTTTGCTGGGCGGTGAGCAACTGTGGCAGCAGGAAAGCTGCAGCACTGCCACAGCCCACCCCAGCAGCTCTCACCCGGTACCCTTGATTTTGTCCCCTGGGCATACCCTGCAGTTACATCCCTGCGTCCTGGCGAGAGGGGACCAGTCTCACCTCTGTTGTAAGACTTGCATAGAAAGCCTTCTCCACAACCCAGAGGTTTAGATGTGTGGGGTTTGGTGTTTTTTTTTTTTTTTTTTTTTTTTTTTTT
>VYZW01028594.1:5239-15887 GCA_013401315.1 Balaeniceps rex
GAAGATATTTTGTTTTGTTTTCAAAACGAAGAAAAAAATACAAATCCTGGTGCTAATGGGTTAGGGGTGAGGATGTTTACAGGATAATTTGAGTGGGGACTAAACCAAAAGGAACATTTTCATGCTTTCTGATGAACAGATGTTTGTACAGCACCATGAAGATGAGAGGCATGTTAAGTGTTATTAATTAATATTCTTTCAAGAGATTTATAAAATATTTATAATATTTATGTATTTATGACAACAAAAATGTTTCAATATAAAAGTGAATTATCCCAGAAAAAATGCCAAGCTTTTGATCTGCTTATACATCACATCACTGCAAACTTTTTCCTTTCAACCTAGAGTTACATTCAAAAGCAGAAAGATATACAGCTGACGTTTCAAACTGAACGACACTACGATAAACTAGGGTTTCTCTAGAAGATAAAATACATCATAAATCGGTGTAACACTTACCTCATTTTAAATATTACTGTCTCCTTTTATCAGGTAACACTATATAACCTCCCCTTACCTCCTTTCTTCCCATATTTTATTTGGTATATTAATTCTGAACAATGATCACAACCAGAATTTTTTTTTAATTAAAATCAAATATATGGCTTTAGAGGCTTAGGTTATCTGACAAAAATATTTTAATTAAAAAGATACCAACTCTTTTGATTCCCTGATGAATTGATAATAATTGAAATGTACAGTGTTAATTTTAATCTGCACTTAGTTTTTTAAAGAAATAATTCTTACCCTTCTTCAAAGTCAAAAATAAATAAGTAAAAAGAAATCTCTTAAGGAGAAGAGGAATCTCTGGCCCAATGGGCTTTTTTTTATTGCAGGTTGTCACAAAATCACCCATTATTAGAAGGACCTTATTACATTTACTTATAAAGATATTTTATTTTCTTTTTCTAAGAATAAGGAAATATTTGTCTGACTACAGTAGCTGAGTTTTTTCTACTTTCATGGCACTCTACTTCTACAGGAACATTGTGTCTCTTACAAAAGTATTTGCTTTACAAAATGCTGGCTCCATCATGATCAATTGGGAAACAGATTTCACTGAAGTGAGGATTTCCCCTGGGCCTTGCCCCCAAGAGTATGCATGTAACAAGGACAAATTTCAAACCGAGAAAAATATTGGTATGTTGGGAACACAGTTGTGTAGTGGTCTGCAATGCCCTGTTAGAGGAAAGCGGTTTACAAGAGGATAGGAAATAACATTCTAACACTTCAAGAACAAATCAAGAGCATATGAAACCAGGAAAGAGAAAGTAAATGTTGATTTTTTAGATTTTTAAAAATTTATTTATTAATATTGTAAACCACTATCAGAATGGCTTCTTTTTCAGGTATTTTTGAGAACTTCTGGGTCAAATTTCTATGTGAAAATTGATTTCAGTACAAGCTTTTTAAGATGGATCAGATATTTAGGAGTGGTTAATTATTATTTTATATGGCTACTAAGTGTAACATGAATTTGATAACTGAGACTGAAACAAAAGTATAGAACTTGACTGGAGGCTACTGTATAACAGTTTCTATATAATTTAAGAAAAGTTGGAAATACAAGATATATGTGCATAAGTTACTGAAGAAGTTTTTTTCCCTTTTGAGATTGTTGTATTTAATTAGATATTAATTCCAGGTGGGACGTCACCTGGAATTCTTTCATTTAGAATGATTGATTTTTAAGACCTAATCCGGTTTTATAAATCACTATATGAGCATGTCTCAGTTCAGACCAGTGATTTAATTCTATTGTGACTATTCTGACCTTAAATATTAAGCAAGCATGGGATACTCAGTAAAAACTGTTATGGAATACTCTTCTGAATAAAAGCATTTAGATTTAATTTTTTACATAAATTTGAGATGTCTTTATTTTCCAGATCTGATGATGATTAAGCAATATCAACTAACTACAATCAAAATCAACTAAATTCAAATAAACTATCATGTTTGCGGTTTTTTTTTCTGTAACAATTTAGGTTAATCTACACATGCACAGTCTCTAAGCCACTGATAAAATAAAAAGCTCGGAAACTGAGAGAAGCTGTGCGTGCCATTGAATACTTTGTAAGAATAAAAACTGTTACTGTGCTACCCACAGAAAAACCAGCACCAACTATGCATGGTAGCAGACCAAATATGCTGAAAGTGTGTACGCAGATGTCAGGATCTGGAGTGTTATTCCTTCCCTTTAATATGCCTTCTGCCTAACCAAACACCTTATTTAGGCAGCTTGGTAAGTATTGCAATTTTCAGAAGTGCAGGACACTCCCCACTAGCATTAGTGGGAATTGTTGACCAGACTTCATTAGGGAGCTAAATAAGATCCTCAGAGTCCAACTGTAGGCATATACCTCTAATGCGTTTGTTCAGCAGCCTTAACCTGTAAAACTTAATGTCACTCTTTCCCGAGCTTGCAAATATTCCTGGACTCAAGCTTATTCTTTTGAGTTCTGTAGATTGTGCCTAAATATTTTCTTGTGTATCAGTTTTCACTTTGCACATGTTGTTTTGCCTTGATCCTGTAGTAGGGGAAGGGGTAGGATTTATTTATGCATAGTATTTATTATTTTATATGTTATTTCTGCAAAAGTTTCTTAAGTTCTTATAAGTTTGTCATTTTGAATATTTCCTGAACATGTAAGTGTGTTTAGGGTATGAGAGGATGAAACATGATTTGGTAAATCGATGAAATCAGGAATCAGGATTTTAGAAACAGATAGGCAACTGGTTTTAAATCTTTGACATTAAATTAAAAAACATCAGTGTCTGAAGTGGTGTCGCCATTTTCTCACCATTTAGTGTTATAACTTTACAATTTTTGCCTTCCTAATAGCTACCTAATTGCCATTAGGTAGTCATAATAACAGAATTAAAGAGGCATTCTGGATAGATGTTTTAAATCAACACTAATCCTTGGTGAGTGATATTCTCTCTTTAGGGTGAAATGCATTTGTTATCAACTCCCCAAAAACATATTCAGTTGGTGCTTTTTAGTCTTTTATTTCTGTCTTTTTTAGGTCTGTGATAGGAAAAAATCAATGAAGATCAGTGTACAAAGTTCTTCTCCACTAGGTCAATAGCGTGGTTTAGAAACAGGTTTGTGGCAACCAGACATCCAATGGCTTTTACTTGTCTTTCATCTCGCGTCTATACTGTTTGCTCCATAAGACAACAGGAACAGCCAATACGAAGAAATTTGGGCTGCTTAAAACTTATGTCAGCCTGTGCCTTTCTTAAGTATGGCTTAAAACAATATACTTCTTATCTCCTCATTTTTTTTTCTTTTTAATGAATCAATCGTTTATTATCTCTCTTCACAGAAGGGCAACATTTGTTTCTTTATTTTGTATATGATGTTACTACAATAGATAACAGGATATTGCAGTCTTTGTGATGATTTAGAACCAAGGGAGGGGTTCTTTCTTTTTCCTTTTTTTTACGTGCTGTTTCTTTACCTCCTTTGCTTTTGGTTTTGCTCATGTTGGATTGACCTGCACATGTGCTCTAGACAGTCTTCTGGCTTGCATGCATACACGCACATGTGGTGCATATACCAACAGGATCCACCATGAGAGTCTGTAATGCATTCCTGCAAATAAAACTGCTCTCTTTTGAAAATGTGTCTTATTGACGTGTCTCACTACAAACAAACAAAAAAACCTCCTCAAATTCAGCATATCCTGAAAGAGGAATGCTCAAAAGTGATGCTAATATCTGGCAGGGAGGTCTGTGTTCGTGATTGCTTTTAGTTTCCCGTGTCTTTACAGGAGAAATCCTAGTACTGTGTGGGGTGGTCTTTCAGCTTTGAAAAATACACACACACCCAGTGCAGTGACTGAATATGTGCTTAGTGCATATTTTGATGATTAATCAATACCTGTTGTTAAAAGCATTTTTGGTTTTCTGATGATATAGAAGCAGAAATAATCATATGGATCACAGAAAAATATTTCTAAAAATTGACATATTCACCAGTTAAAATGTCATTGGAATAGTCTGCTAAACGAGTACACTATATTGCTTATTCTTCATTTTTATAAATCAATTTATTGTTTTGAAAAAAATCTTCACAAAATTTCAGAGGAAAATCACATTAGTTCCTTTGAGATAACATTTATTATTCTGGTTATATGTAGAGCAAAACTATAAACTCATGAAGTTATATCTGCTTACATATTTTGTTCAGAAATTAGTTGTATGAATGAAATAGTCTTTTTTTCAAGCAGGAATAAAGGAAATTCTTTTTAAACATCACAAACATTGCCACCAAGCTTTGCATTTTATAAATCTCTTTAACGTTCTTTAAATAACTTTATTCCCTCATCAGAGAAAAAAGATCCAACTTCTAACTGTGCTTTACTGCTAAAGGTATGAAAATTTGTTAAAAAGGAAGTATAGGATCAATTTACTGTTAAATGTATTACAGAAGTGAAATGTTAAAACACTGCAATGGTATGTTGGAAGCATTTAATTTTGATAGGCATGATGTATAGCTAGGGAAGTAAGTGTATTCAAATAATTATGCTGTCTTTGAAAGACTAGGCAATTTAAAAGTAGATTATCCAATGAGACCGAAGTAGTAGTTGTCAAATTTTCAGGAAGTAATTAAACAAGCAGAGGGTCTCTCTTTTTTACTGGCCTTTTCTGGGTTACATAGGGATTATGAAGAGAGACACGAAAAATGACAGAGCAAGCTAAACAGCACATCAAACTCCCCTCGAAGAAAGTTTGGTGTTTTTTTTTTTTTTCCTCAGTGGCTTTCTGACTTACAAATAAGCTAGGTAACGCTTTGCGATATTTTTGGTGCAGGTATCTGAGAAAATGTGCTCTTTGGAAAAGCAAGACAGCATAGACATCTTTTTTTTTTTTTTAAATACCTCTCAATGAAGTCTGTGTTGCCCCAAAAGACTAGTTCCCTGTTTAGGGTTTGGGCTTTTTATTTTTCTTCTTTTTTTCAGGGCTTTTGTTTCGACCTTGGCTCTTCTGGTTGGCTGCCATCTGGCACTCGGCCTTGTCTTTCCGAAAGTAGGGCCGTGATTGTTTCTCCAGCTGCTGTCGGTGCTGCCTGAGCCTTCGCACAGCTCCCCACTGCTCACGGGGTGCCTCAATCCTCCTCCGTCGTACACAGCCCGGCTTTGTAACACTCTGTTTTTTTCAATTCACACGCTGCAACACGTAATAGCTGCCTCTGGGTTTCTTGGCAAGATTATGTCTGGTAACGAGCAGCTATTTGCTTGGGTCTTGGTTCAGCTAAGAAATTTCAGTGCCTGCCCCTTGGAGCAGAGAACAAGGGTGTGCAGTGGGATCCTGCACTTGTGGTCCAGTGCAGGGATGCAGTTAGGTGATCAAAAAACACTCGCTGGCCAGTGGAAACATGGAGGGCAGGGCTGTGTCTTTAACCCCACCTATTTCCACTTGCCTCGCCTAGGGATGGACAAAATTGCTCCACTTTTTATGATTCATAAGCCAAAATACTCCATGGAGAGGCAAGGTAACTCCATGACTTCTACTCCATATCTTAAATTTACTTTAAAGACGGAAATTGCAGTTTCTCCTAAAAAAAAAAAAAGTTATTACAATAACACGTAATATAATAATTTTATATTATATATAATAATTGTTAATACAGTTTTAAAAGGCACTGAGTCTCTATCTTACATTTCCTGGGTGTCTGACTAAGCTGAGCAGCAATAGCACAACCATGTGCTGTTCTTTTTATTTAGAACAAATACAATTGCAGTTGATAAGAAACTTGATCCAGCAATTACCAGAAGATGTCTTTTGGATGAGGCACCTCAGGGAACTTCTGCAGAGAAATGTATACTTTCTTAGTCCCGGGTGGGCTCAGGGTTTAGTTTTGATTATTTAGAGTCAAATTCAAGGTACACAGGAAACTTTAGAATCAAAAAATACACAGTTATGGAATTGAAGTAATACGGACACAAATTGAAAGCAGAATTAAATATCTGAGTCCAGAACTGTGATTCATAAATCCTAAAGCTTTTATTGTGCTTAGTCCACAGTTGTGGCTTTTGGTTTTGTCCCGATAAGCAGGTCTCAGTAGCCATAAACAAGTCAAGCAAAATATAGTGGTTTTGTAAATTCTTATGTAATCATCCTAGGAATCAGCCCTTGAGTATCTAGGTAGTAAGTGTTGTATCAGATCAAGAGGTTTTCTGACTTCAGGAAGATGACAAAAATGCTAATTTATCTACAGTATGTGTTCTGGAGCATTTCTAATAATACAGTGTACTCTGATATTTCATTGCAGAAAAAGTTCAGTAGTTCATTCTTGTCCTCACTTCCATGCCAGGGTCCTCTGGTAGTGAGGGTCGAATGGCAAGGTCAAGCTATCCCAGGAAAAAGAATAGCCAACTTCAGAGTAGCTAAAATGTTCGAATATTTTGAACCATGGCTGACTTTTGTATTCTCTAACAGGACAGTAAGTCTAGTTCAAGGCAGGGCTTTGGCACATAAACACTTCTTTGGAAGGGTGTGTGTATCTCATATCAGTCATTTTTAAGTGAAATAAGGATGAAACCTGAGGCTCTTTAGAATATAGATTAACTTTAATCGTGTTTATAAACTTGCAACAATGAAGTATCTAGTTTTTGGCAGTAAGGCAGTACTCATGCTGTTTTCCTAAAAAAAAAGAAAAACACAATATACACACAAAAAGAAACCCAGTTCTTTAAAGAGTGACTCCATTTCAGCTGTGCCCTGTTTTGTCCAAATGTCATCTCACCATCAAAGATATGTTCTTAAATTTGTATACATTTAGCTGATCTTCAGGGAGGAAAACAAATAAAGCTCAGAATAAAATTGTGCAATTTTGTATGTGTGTTACTCCTTTTCTTCCTATTCTTGACAGGCACATAGTGACTTTCTAACAGCAGCCTAGCCATAATTTGCAAGATATCCAAACTGATAAGCATTGCCTGAACAATACGATGTGCTACTTCCACCACAGGGCTCACGAGCTGTTTGGCAGGATTGTTGGATCAGGCAAATGGAGACACACAGCTTCTGGATATCTACGCTGACTGTACAAACCAGCTCACATCACCCTGTGCCATCCTCCCAGCTCTTCTTGGTCTAGTACCAGGACAGTTCTTCAAGAGCCCTGGCTGTTTATACTGTCCTTTTGGCAACAGCTCACCATCCATCTCATGCCAACACCCACAGAACATATTTCCAAAGTATGTAAAAGCAGGAATGTAGGAATCTGATACATGAGTGTCCAGCCATGAAAATTACTTTCATCCTTATTCTAGAATTTCCATCCCCCTTTCTCTGTATATTCCAGTAGAGCAGATGCAAGAGGAGAAATCACAACGGTCCTGTCCCAGAAAGTGAGGGAGCAGATCAGACCGCTGCAGCAGGTTCCTCTCAGAAATGCCTCAGTAAAGGGTCATAGGCAGTAAAAAGCACTCCTGTCCTTGCATGAGCCTCTGGGGAACCTCTCGCAGTGCCCTGTGCCCAGATTTGCCATTGCACTGCACAAAGCAGTAAGCAACACCTGAGACCACTTGGGGGGACTCAAGGTCCATCTGACAGGACTCTCCGAAAAATAGGAAGGGAACCTAGGTATTTTGAATAGCTAGATCAACACTGTAATTGCCTACAAGTAGTTGTTTCTCTTTTGACTAGTTCCTGAGGCATGACATTTCTCCTGCACGCAAACTGCTGACCCTGCCATTTGCAGTTGCCTAAAGACCTAATTCTCCCCCACACCAGCCAGTACTTCAGCCACTCCCCCACATGGCACTAGGTCTAGTGTGGAAACTTTCCATATTGATAACAGAGCCAGAAAAGGCTCTCTTCACCTTCTTTTTTACCCTCTCCTACGATAGACTAATGCAGGATTTCTCTCTAAGACATAAGGATTTATAGCTGTTTACCTTACCCATTCCCTCCTTTAAACTGCAGGATGTAGACTCCTGATTAATGCTGCTGACTACTGAACAACAGCCGCTGCGCTCCCTTAGGAGGACTGGAAGTCACTGATGGGATCTCTTGGAGCAAAATTTCCTTTTAATCAGTTCATAGTTGCCTGTGTGGCAAATAATCCATTTTCCATAAGTAAACCTTAGAAGTAAACTTGTAAATGAAATGTACACTTTCATTTTGAAAGTGGGAATTTGAGAATTTGAGTAAGAAGATTTTTTTTTTTAAATTTTTGAAGCAATCAGCTTGAATGTTTTCACTTCCAAACCTCATGAATTGTTACATCTTTTTAAAAATAAATTAGCCTTACTTTTTTTCTGATCAGCTTTGTATTTCTACATAAAAACTGCATTTTCAAAACACTATTTCTGGTAGTTGGAAAACTGAGATAGTAGGAAATGAAGACAGTAGATGAAGGTGATAGCTATTTTTCTTAAGACCTTCTGCAGTCACAGTTGCCATGGCCTGGAGTAAGGTGAGAGGGCATTGCTGTTCTGCAATTGCACTATCTAATTCGGAGTGTATGCATGACACTGGATAGCATTGATGACACTAAACAGGCCCTTTTCAACCTCTCCAATCCTGGTAAACCCAGATATGCACCTGCATATCAAGAATATTATACACCAGTTGTAAAGACACTTCTGACTACATCCACAATATACAGATGTTTACAGGAGAGGTATCAGAAAAAATACTAATATTTGCTAGAAATATGTAGATGTACACATTAATTCAGTTTTAGGACAGGTCTGTTAACAGACTGATTTTTTTCTTAACTGAAACAGCTGAATGGAACTGATTGTATTGTCTTTGGAGTCAACAGCCTGCTGGTTTTTATGAAAGTGATGCTGTAATCAGTGTCCAGGGAGAGGCTGACTTGTGAAGAGGCTGAATTGTTGCAAACTGTTTTGGGACTGCTGAGGAAAAGCTCCCCTTGATACCCCGGAGAGGGGTACTTGGAAGGTCACGTTTGAGAAAAGAAATGTTTGAGTTGTTCTGCGTATGGTAGCAGCACCCAAAGCTGCAAACTGCAGACTGACAGCATATTTACATGTGGAGAATACTCTTAGACATTAAATTGAAGCTGTTAATTGCAGTTGTTATTAATTTCTGTGAGTTTACTAGGCGTTACAGGAAGGAATAAGGTTGATTTGCAGTCTGAAAGTGTGTGTCCAGAGCATCCTTCGCTATTGTGCACCCCCTCAAGCCCAAGAGCAAGACACTAATTCTTCAAGCAAACATGGTGTGAATAACCTCACAGTTCCAGTGAAAGGGTTTGGTTGTATGCGTCATCCTCTACGTTTGGGCAATTATTGGGCATGATTATAAATACATGGAGAAAAACTTGTGGGTATTTGTGAAAGACACCAAACAGCCCTCTCCTGAGATTCGTTGTCGGTCCTTTATCGTACTGGCTCAGAATTAGAAGGCTTCAGAGTTTGCCCCAAATAATTGATATAACTGAATTCGGGAACCTCGTTTGATCCTTTGGCTTATCTTTGCAGACAAACATGAGTGCGAATACACTTGCCAAAGCACTTCGTTTAAAAACAAAACCAAAAAACCCCGTCAAAACAGATCTTGCTGCTCTTTTTACCCACTAGAAGGCTGGGTTCTTTCGCTAGTCCCGCTTCAATCCTCGAGCAGCACAGGCTATTTGCAGATTAAAAAAAAAAAAGTGATATTTCCTTTCACCGGCTTTTATTTGCACGTTTTTAGCTTCACTGTACGGAGTTCGGAGCGGCCCGCTCTCCGTACAGCCACCGCGTCCCTTTTTACCCTCCCAAATAAATAACCCCCGGCTCCCCGCAGCTGGGGAAGCTTTCCGTGACTCTCATCCGTTCTCCCTTGTTACTGGCCTCCTCCTAATACTCTTTTTTTTTCTTCTTCGGGTGGGGGAGACGGCTGGGCTGGAGCTAAAGCGAAGGTAAATCTCCCGCCGACGGCACGGGCAAGGGGCGCCTCTGAGCGCCCCGCCGCTCCCCGCCCGTCCCCCGTGCTCTGGCTTTCCTCTCCCTGAAGCACTGTGTACACAAAGGGCTCGCTTCTGCCTTTCAATTAGGTAACCGAGATTTATTTACTTTTGCTCTTTCTCCCGTCGCTACACGTATTTAGTGTTTGTAGCTCCTGTCAGCTTTGGGGTTGGTTTGGCTGGTTTCTTTTTGTTTGTTTTTTTTTGTGTTTTTTTTTTTTTCCCCTCCTCCCGAAGAAGTTATTTATTTGTATTTCTCCGGAGGCAGTTTTAAATCAAATGTCCGTGTCAGGGAGGATTCCGTCCAGCCTGACTCCTAAAATAAGCAGGCGGCTCTCCGCCGCTCCGGCCGCAGGGTGCGGGTGGCGGAGCGGGTTTTAATGAGCTGTCGGGGCAGATGAGGGCTCCGGCCGCGCTCCTGACCCCTGCCTCGGCAGGGCTGGGGCTCCCCGCGGCTCTGGTGGGTGCCCGAGGAGCCCCGGTTGGGTGGGCAGCTTCTTCCCAGCACGTCGGGCGGGGGGGGGGGCACACCGACTCCAGCCTCAGTACATCCCCTCGGAAAAACAAAACAAAACAAAACAAAAAACAAAAACCAACAAAACCAAAACCACCGGGGTATTGTTGGAGAAGGAGGATTTCCCCGTGTTTAAGGGCTGAGGCGGGGTGACCCGGAGCGGCGGGGGCGATGCTTGGCACCGGCGGGGGCTCCCGGGG
>VYZW01028594.1:15904-26553 GCA_013401315.1 Balaeniceps rex
TTTCCCGGAGCGCCTTATATGGCGGAGGGGGGGGGGCTGCCCCGGGCACGGCTGCGAGGCGCCGAGCCCAAGCCGTGGGAGAGCGTGTGCGTGTGGGAGCTGCTGCCTGTTACACGCGATTGTGTGTCATTGTAGGTGACAGAGGGAGCGGCTACCGGAGGAGATGGGGGATCTCGGAGGAGAGCCCATCCCGCCAGAAGGGAGAGTAATGACATCCTTCCCAGCCACGAAAGGTAAATCTGATTTGGCCACTATAGGGTTTTTTTATCAGTGGTGATTTGGGGTTTTTGTTTTGTTTTGAGTGTGTGTGTTTTTGTTTGAGTTTTTTTGGGGTTTTGTTTTTTTTTTGTTGTTTTTTTTTTTTTTCCTTTTCTCTTTTTCCCTCCTCTCGGCGTTTTCTGAATAGCGCGGACACACCGCAGGCGAGGCGGCTTCGGCACCCCGGGGAGCGCCGCTCTCCCGTCCCCCGGCAGCTGTCTGTCCCACGCTGGGCGACGGACACGGCAGGCTCCGCGCCGGCGGGGGAAACAGCGGAGACGTGAAGTGCTTCGTTCGACAGGCGCTGCCTCCTCTCCCCGGTAGCCCCTCCGCCTCCCTTACTCCTTCCGCACAGCTTCGCCCCCAGCCCCGCGGCCGCTGAGCGCCGGCGGAGCCGCCGGCAGGAGGGAGCACTGCCCGGCCTCGGGGTTTTTCTTTGCTCCCGGCCGCTGTAGGCGATGCCACGGGAGGAGGCATTTCTCCTCCTCAGAAGCTCCTTTCGTCTCTTCCGTGAAGAAATGGAGGGGCTGGGAGAGGTGGGAGTAAAGCCGAGGGTTTGTCTATTCTGCATTAAAAGGGGAAAATAAAAATTGCGTGGAGCGGCCACCTGCTCCGCGCCCTGCCCGAGGGAGAGGCCGGCCCAAGGCGGCGCGGCGGGGCGTGCGGGGGCTTTTATTGTCCATAAACAGTAAAATAGGAGCGGCCGGTAATAAGATCAGGAAAGGAGGCATTAGACAAAACAGCGCTCGGGCACCGCACGCGTAAACGCGTGCTCTCAAAAGGCACTCTCGGGCGAGACGCAGTAAAGGTTTTATTGGCAATTGAGAAGCGGCTCGCACCCGCAGGGCTGGCATTAATGACCACTTCAGTGGGTAGAAATTACACGGCCTGGCTCGTGGACGAGACCCACCGGGCAAAGGGCACTGCGCGGTAATAACCAGTATTTGCTAAAGGAGTTACTGCCAAATGAATGCCGGGATTTAGGCTTCGATTTGCCGGGTAAACTTTTTAGTAACTATGAAAGCAGGCCAACAACTTTTATAGAGGAAAGAAAAATATTTAAAGTCAGTAACTTCTCTAGTAGCTGAAAATTAACTTCTGACAACAAACGGGATTTTCCCTCCTCGTTGAATCAAAGAAAGTTCTATACTTAAATTTCACCCTGAAAGATCTACTATTTAAAAAATAACAACACCCCGCAGGGCAGTTTTTCAGCTTCAGCTTTTCAGTTTTTCAGCTTTTCACCTTTTAAACCAAACCAAACCGAAGCGTTGACTGAGGCTGACGTGTGCGCTCGGAGCCGATGAGAGCAGAGCATCCGCTTTATTTTTGTTAGGATTTTCGCGTATGCAAGGAGCACGGAAATGTTACTCTCCCCTGCAGATCCTGAAGTTCTTCCTACAAGATTTTCTTTTTGATCTGCTTGCTGTCAAACGAAGTGATTAGCAAAAGGAATTACCCGCTCTGGCGCGGTGCCTTCAGGTAGCGGAGGCGTTACGGCTGCAAACTTCGCATTTTCTGCAGGTCTCCCGCTCACCTTCCTCCCCCATCAGCACCGGACCTTTCAGGGGTTTTAAGATTTGGATTTATTTCGGGGTTACTCGCTTGTGAAGGGGTGGGTGATGGTCGCCGTCTCTGCCCATTTAAAATTAATAGACTGGTTCCAGCGACTTCGCGTCCCGGGGCAGAGGTAGAGCGGGGCTTTGGCAGCCTCCGGCTCGGCCTTCCCACCGCCCCCGCCGCTCCAATCCCAGGGCTGGGATCCGCTGCTGGGAAAATCCCACGGGGCGGCAATACGCGGCAGGTCCCACCGCCTTTGGGAAGGCTCCCTTCTTTTGTCACTGAAAATCTGCCACGCGACTTTCCCCGGGTGGGCCCCTCTATATGAATANATATTAATATATTAGTATATATTAATACTCTCTTCAACGTTAACGTTACTTTAAAAAAAAAAAAAGAAAAAAAAGAAAAATAAGGAAGCGAAGGCGCTTGTGGCTAATTAACCTTTGGATTTTTACCTTTTGTCGGACGTGGTTCTAAGCTTTTAATTTTATCCGTGCAAACGAAAACAGTAAAGACTGAGGTACGGATTCATGAAGATACCTAAATGGACACGTAGCTACAGTGTGGGTGTGTGCGTATATATATATATAAAAGCAGTTTTGTCACTTGTTCAGAGCACTTCCCTCGAAAAAGAAAAGAGGCTGAAGAACGGTTATCCCCTCATCAGATTAAAATCCGTCTGTTATTCTTGAATCTTTAAATCCTTTCATCAAGATCATGGCTTTATTCCAAACGATGAAATATAGGGATTTTGCTTCTCGCAGGAAAAAAAAAACAAAACCACAAACGAACAAACAAACCATCCCCCAAAACATTTTCTCCACCTTCCCACCTCCAAAACAACAACAAAACCCCAGAGCATCCGAGCATTTTTGGTTTTTATTTTGCTTTCATTATTCAATGCTGAGACTTAACAAACGATTACAGGTTGGAAAACACATTTGAAAACAGTAGGGTCACGTTACGACAAAGGTCTGGCCAGCATTAATCTAATGTTTGGAAAACAGTTGACAGTTGCGGGGGTTTCTCCCGCCTCCCCCCACCTTTCTTCCTTTCGTTTAAAAATAAACCCCTTCAAAAAGAAAACACAAACCCTATCTCGGTGACTCCAGGTGGAGTCCCCTCTCCCTTTCCACTTGCAACCAGCACGAAGGGGTAAATTGAAAGATCATTTAATTATTTTCATTCTAATCGCTTTAATCCCTCATATACTAGGAGCAAATGATGATAATGGGATCCACATGGAAAAGACCCCCGGGAGGAGGGGGTTAAGGCAGGGGGATCCTCCCGGCCCTGCGCCCTGGCAGGTGGAGCCCGGCGGGGCGGAGCTCGGCTCGGCGGGGATGGGGGCTTTAAAATAAAGCAAGCATTGGAGTAAGGCTCCCTAATCTGTGGGCAGTTTATTTTGTATTTTATTGTTTTATTTTTGCTCCAAGTGATGCGGCTGTAAAGTGACCCTGTTGTCACCCTGTGGTGACGGGGACACTCCTGAAACGGGGGAAGAAAAAACAAGATCCCGCTCCTGCCCCCACCCCGCCATCCCCCGCCTCCTCGGAGCCTGAGCAAGGCCAAGCTGATTAATTTTCTCGGGTTGCCCTCGTAATCCCCGAGGGCCGCTTCGCTTTGCCGCGATCCGCGGCCGGCGACGGCGCAAATCCCTCCGGCTGCAGGGGCTCCGCTGAAGCCCAGGGAGGAGGAGGAGGAGGAGGAGGAGGAGGAGGAAGAGGAAGAGGAGGAAGGGCAGCTCATCGGCGGTATTAGTTATAACCACCGCTGTAATAATACTCCCATCTAAGGCTGCAGGAATAGAGCCAACAGCGAGATCACCGGGCGCTTGGTCTTTGGGTGTTTGCAGATCTGTACAAGTACGGGACCTGCCGGTTTTTATAAACATCTTTTGGGACGCAGTCAATCAATCATACTGGCAAGCAAGCAGACCAGGAGCCTAGGGTATATACAAGGCATAAATATATACATATAAACCCTGTCAACTCTGTAGTATTTACACTTCTTTTTTTTTTTCCCTATAAGCCTTTCTAAGAGAAACTGTATCTAGAAAGATCCTGACAAAGTCAGGAAATCACAGTGAAAAAGTAGGAGGTATTGTTAGGAAGATATTTTACATTGCATGTTTTAATACCAGCAAGGGAAATGTTAGAAAAGAGAAAGGAAAAAAGTGTCTAAGCAAGTTGAAGACTTAAAAACAATCCTATTATACTTACAGTCAGGGACGCAATTTCAAGAATACATGCCTGAAAAACATGAAACCTGGTCATTTAAAAATACGATGCAATAGATATATCTGGAAAAGACATGAGTTTACCAGATTTTCTAGTCAGCAAAGTATTCTTTATGTTGCAGTCATTTCTAGTGTTACTTTAATTTGAAACATATTTGTATCCAGGGATAGGTCCTTGCAAATGCACTGTATTTTTTTTTAATGATCTTTTGATAATAAGAGCCCTGCACAGCATGGAGTTTGCACCCTCTCTTTCTGACACCGAGTCTTTTGCTTGCAGAAGCACGTGTGTGAACACGGACTCCATAGCATGAAAAGCACAACAGATCTGAAGCATCCCAGTAATGCAGAGAGAATAGTTACATATCAAGGTAGGAGAAAACCAAGTTTCGGGACTTAAAAGAGATGGGAAGATTCTGAGCTGGTGTAAATTAGGAGTTTCATTGAAATGGAAGAGTGGCTGGTGCTGCAGAAATGGTGGGTTGTTGTTCTTATGCTGCCATGATCGAACACTGTGGCCCCTTCTTCTGGACAGCGACCATCAAGGAAAGCCCTGGGCTGCTTTGGCCTGGTGGGGGAATGATGCTCAGAGAGAAGAAGTTGTGCTTTGGCAGAGAGTATGAAGGGGAGCTTTTCCCAGCTGGTGAAACCTGCCAAGCAAGCTTGTAAAATTGGGGACCAGAGTGTTGGTTTTGCTCAGGAAAAACCTTGTGACTGCATTGCCTCTATGGAGCCATTGTTAAGCATATTTTTCTTTTGTTGCAGTTACTGCATTTGTTGTGAAAATTTTCCTATCAAGAATAAACTTGATACTAAACTCACTTTCACTCCATGGTTGTCATCTGTTAAAAAAAATCATATAAGGAGCCTGAGCCAAATACTACTTGTGTCAGGAGAGTGCGTTTTGGTGTTGCCCTTCCAAGCTGGCTGGGTCTTACAGACATAAATAGTATTGAAAGTTGGTTTTATCGGCTTCTCAGAAACTTAAAAGCATGTGTTTAAAGATGTGTATCATCAGCAGAATAGGGATTGGGTTATTCATCTGCTTACATCTAAGACATCCCCCCACCCCAAGGACTTGTGTTTAAAGTGGATTGGATCATTTGCTTGCTTAAAGGCCATTTTCATTTTTATATAACAATTTATACTTCTCACCATATAAGTGAGAGCTTCATCAGTCAAAGCTTTATTCTTGTGAACCTGATGTGTTATTTTCCATAGCAATGTATTATGGAGTCCGTTGACAGAAACTTGTCTTGATCTGCGGTAGAGAAGACTGACACAACGAGGGATAAAAGCATTAACTGAAAATATCCGGTTAAAATAGTACATGAAATAAATAACAACAAGTAAAATAGTAGGTGAAGATTCTGTAAATATTTAATAACTTTGATGCAAGTGATATTTTGTAAGCATGGTAACACCAATTCCACGTTCTAACCTTCTGGGGTGGTAATTGTAAGGTGACTCTCTTCTGCTCTCAGGTATCAGTGGATCAGTTTGGGCTCACATGAAATTCACAATCTTTATTCACAAAAATTCTTGGCAACCACAGGAATGGTAGTTTAATGTTATGGAAAAACTGCGAAAGCTCACACATTTTTTTTACCCTCAAAGATTCACAGTCTTTCTTCCCCTCCCTCCCCAAGATAAATGATTGTTAAGAATGATATAAACAAGCTTTTTTGGAAATGAAGAAAGTGCAAAAGGAGGAAAGGGGGCGAGAAGTATACAATACACATACTTGACAGTATAAAACCACCAACCAACCAACCAACCAACCTGACCTTCTTCAGCCTTTGAGCGTACCTTCTAGCTTTGCGATATGGCAAGTGACAAATCTCTTCCTGGAAGATCTTACTCCTAAAGACAACGCTACTCACTCACCAAAGAGTTTGTGAGAAGTGGCAGACAGAGCAGACAGATTAACATTCATCAGCCCATGAACACACAAATTTCTCCTTTGCTAGATTATATGTGGTACACCTGTACCCTGAGAATTGGCTACAAAGGGGGTGAAACCAAAAGGCCACTTTAATCACCAGTTGAGAAAACTAGATTATAGTTTACTAAAACTGAGACACCTTTTCTTTTAGACCAATATTCTGCTATGCTTGTACAGGTGGGACTCTGCTATTTATTTTACAGATCTCCCCTGCATCATGGGCACTGAATTTTGCTATTTCTCTTTTCTCTGAGGTTAAATGCTTTTTGACTAAAGCATTAATTGTATTAAGTAACAGTATTTCTTGCACTATTTGTAGTAAGCATAAAGCCTCCAGAGAGTCAACGTGTTTTTGTTTCTCTTCTTTATTGAGAACAGGTTATCCAAAGAGATTTGAGAATACTGCTATGCCGCAACTGATAACACAGTGACATTTATCAGCTTAAACACTGTACTGAGACCACGGGTCTGTCAGAAGGTGAGGCATTAAAGATATGTGTAAGCTTTTGCTTCTTCCAAACTGTAATGACATCCTGACTCTATTCCTGTGAGTTACTGATTTGCTTTTTACAGTGGTGGGGCCAGAATTTTGCTAGGGTGTATCTTGTTAGGTGTGTTGTAAGGATAATGCAGATAAGCGTCTCCAAGTGTTATCTCATATTCTATGTAAAATTCTGCTCAGTTCAAGTATGTAGTGAACAACTTCCAAAATAGACTAAAGATCGTTAATCAGCATTCGTGGAATTCATTTGAGGATGATTTTGGAATAATTATGAGATTGAAGTTAATGACATAAAGCTGTATGATTGGCAACATGGGCTTCCTTTTCTATTTCTCTTGTATAATGGAATGACTGACTCTACTTAAAAAATATTGACACTCACTGAGAGTACATCTTAACTGCTAATATCTTTTATTTCTGTTATTTAACCAGTGTTAAGAAATTACAGAGAACACTTTATATTTTAAAAATAACAAGATAACACACAGTCCATTTACTAATTTGGGGGAAGAGAAGGGTCAGCTGCAAAGGAAGGCTGCTCAGTCTCACTGCGGACAGCTGTGGAGAGGAGCAGACTTGTTGGACAGGGCAGGAAGGCTGCTACGTTATCGCAGGAAAGAGGGAGGATGAGGTAGGAATATGGCCGGGACCAGGTATCCTCTTACAGAAACCACTAATCTCACCTCTTCAGAAATTCTGTCTCAATCTGCATTAAAACTAACAACATTTTAGTTTTAATGAAACCTTTAATGAAAAGTCTTATCAAAGAAAATTTCTTCTTTTGGCTTTCCTCCCCTTTTACTAATCTGTGTCTTTAGACCCAGACCATAAATCTTGATTTATGTTTAACAATTTATCTTAATATTACTAAATCTTACTCATTTAAAAGAATTCTCAATACATTTCAAGGTATAAAATCTACTTTATATAGGAAGTCAGCACAATATCTATCTATGTACCATTTAAATCTTCAAATTAGGCCCCTACTGTGATTTTCAGTATATGTTATGCAGCACGATGTACACTGTGAACACTTAATACCAAGGAAATAATATATTAATACTTTTCTTTTTAAAAGGCTGAAAAAAGTTTTAACAAAAGCTGATTATTAATCATGTGACTTCTGTATTTTATTACATATCTAAACCTTATATATAGGGAAAAAAGATTCATCATGTTTTTACTGTGATAGATGGATGTTGTGTATCTACTGTAAATTTTGCTGCTATGCCAGGGGAAAAACAAAACAAAACTAGCTTTTGCTAGTACAAATCAGAAATGGTACTGTCAGACTTTAGACAGCATGGAACAGTAACAAATGTATTTATTGATACAAATTCCTAAGTGGAACACAGAAATAAGCAGTTACTTTTAATGTGAAAAAATGCAGGATCTTGATTGTCACTAAGAAGCACACTGAGAGATGCACTTCTCTAGCACTTCTACAGCAGTTCTGTGATTTCCTTGCTTGTTTTGTCATGCAGGTGATTAATGCTGCAGAAGGCAAGTAAGCTTAAGAAGTTCTCCAGTTATAAAAATATATTTCAATTCAATTGTGTTACATGTAATTATGACAATTAGTCTGAATTCTGGATGTGAAGACAGGGAAACAGCCGTTGTGAAAATACTTTTTTTAACACTTAAGAAATAGCTAAGATAAAAGTCATGCAAAAAATATCTGTGGCATCATGCCCCATAAGAAGCATATTCTGCCTGGCGTAGCAGAGCAGTACTAAGTCTTCTTCACGATCTACATCTCTGTGAAGCCTCACAGCATTTTTGGCCTGCTGAGTTAGTGGATAAACCTGATGTATGAAGGGGTCCACAGTGGTGAATGAAAGGTCAGTTTATTGATACAGGGTTATGTGACTGCAGAACAGTGCAGACATATGTTTTCTTGGAAGGGGAAGGCTGCTTTCAAAATTAAAGTCGTCTTTTTAGTTTTTGTATATTTCATGCATAAGGAGAACACAATGCTCAAGCTGTAGCCCAACAGAATAAATTTCCACGAGGAAAGCAAAAAACCCAAATCATAAATAGTTTTCAATATCTACCTTACACTTCAAAAGAATTGCTCATTTTCTTATGTTATGATTACATATGAAAAGTATTGCAAACTTGTTAGGTTTTGGCTGTTTGCATACGTGTGCACACAGATCCATGTGCCTCAAGTCCAACCGAGCATTCCTTGCCACGCGGCAGCCTATTCGCGTGTGTAGGGCTCAGAGGATGAGATCCTCCTAACGGAATACAGCCAAAAATAAGACAGGTTGCATAGATGGTCTTTCTCCAGAAAAACTTACCTGAACAAGCTTTGAATATTTTTTTTTCCTTTTGAAGAATTTCTTGTCTGCATGGATTACAGGATTTCCCACAAAGTTAATAAAAAAGGCTATGACTGCTCTGAAAACTTAAGCTTGTTCTGGTATCCACTGTCAAAACCAGACTATTGAAATAACGAATGAGGTTCACTTCCTCAGAACGTGTAAATGTCCCAACTTAGAGTTAAACTTTCAACAGCTGAAAGACAATACCATTGACATGTACCTGGCACTAGTTACTCAGGTTTATTTTTTCCTGGAAAGCTGTTTTGGGCGACAGAGTGGCGTCCGGGTTTCCCAGGTTGTTGTGCTGACAAACTGCAGTTGTGGTAAAGGCAGGGAGTCTGACAAAATCTCATTAATCATTTTAAATTAAATCCAACATTCCTCTCCAACACCGCCAAGAAGAAAGCTAACTTTTACAAATGAATACTCTCTCTGAAAAGAACTGGTATCCTGACCATGTTGCTTTCACATAAATATGCTTGATTTCTGTCATGTACACATACTCAATAAGTAATATTTTTAAGCTTAAAAAATAATGCATTTGTTGGAGTTAGAAAACTGAGAAGTGCTTTTTGTTTGTTTTCTGTATTAGATGCTATGAGTGAACCACATATCTGAAAATTAGAGCCTCTTCATTCTTTCAATGAATTGTAGTTTTTTGCTTTTTGAAATTATAAATCAAATACAGAAAGTTCCTTTTTAATGCAAGAAAATTTCACATAGGGAATGGACGTATTCTGTGTAAATATTTTCTAATCTATCTCTTCTCTAAGCTTGTTTATATGAATAAGAAAGGAAAGCAGCACATTTACTAACATCATTGTCAGCAAAAGCACCAAAGTGATGAAGGAGCAATGTGATCTCTTTGAAGCTTTTTACATACACATTCATTTCTGTAACTGGTTATGATTTAATTACACACATTGTATGGTTAAGTCTTAACTTTTAACATGTGATAAATAATATTAGAAGATCACATAAAATTTTATCTTACTAAAATCACTATTATATGTAGTTTATAAAAGTTTGTGTATTATTTCTTTTTAAGGCAAAATGAAACCATAATGTGCCTATGGGAGACACAGGAAATGCTCTAAGTCTGTCCTTTTTCCATTTTAATAGTGCTTTTGAGATTAGAGTGGTAGATTTTACAATGGCAGAGAACAAGTCATCAACCTTAATATTTATTAGTTTTGATACTTACATGAAATATGTGAAAAGAAAAAAAAAAACAATCCAATATAAGGCAAGTAAATCTGACTTTTCTAAATACTTAATATTGTTCATTTGACATTTTAACATGACCAAGTAGGTATACCTCAATTTTGTTTAAGTGCTTAAAATAATTTAATACTTGTTTTCTAAAAACATAACTATAAAAATATCAGATTGCACAATGACAGCCTTGCACAGAGAACAAAACTATTACCACTTCAAAAAAGAGCAATTCCTGTTGATAAATTTATGCAAAGACCATTAATAAACTGCAGCATACTGAAGAAGAAATAGTAACATTTATTTGCCCAGCCAGAGAGTTTATTTTCCTAAATCTCTATTTTGAAACTGTTTATAATTTTTCTTTTTCCAGTGTGGGGGGTGGGAGGGAAAGGTTGAAGAGAACAAACTGAATTTTTTTCCTGAATGCGAATTTCTTGCCCACTTCAAAATTGACAAACGTGTCTCTAAGTTACAATTGTTTGAGCTTTTGTGTGTTGAAGCAGCTTTGATTTATTTTAAAAAGCCAAAGCTGTATAAATGTGTTGCTTAGAGTATGAATGGAAAGCATTCAAGACAGAAATAGAGTTTTGAGAAAAT
>VYZW01028595.1:1595-16931 GCA_013401315.1 Balaeniceps rex
CAAAATTCTCTGAACACTATGGTCTTCATTACCAATAAACTATTTCTTGGACTTCTGGTTCCACACACATGAAAACCTTCTTCATGTTTACATTTTTTGATAGGTACACTGCCCAAAATCTAGAAAAAAACATTCCTGAGAAAGGCAAGAGAGGTTGTTGGTTTGGGGGTGGTAGCGTTTTTCTTTTCTAACAGGAGCATTTGTCCACAATTCTTGAACGGACAAGAAAAAATGATGTCTAGTTTTAGCAGCCAGTGGAAGAGTGACTACTTAGCTGCCAGGCACAAAGCGGTCCTATAATCTGGCAGGCACACTCCCATCACACCTGGGACCATGCCTCTACCTCAGAGCAGGTGAGCCCCATCCTCAGGGGCTCCACCCTTCCTTTTTCTGCACAAGTGTTTTTAGTCGACTGGGTTGGATAAATGCATTTCTGTACTTCGATTTACTGCAGTTGACTTTGCTGAACTGAAATCTCTAAATGTGCACTTTTATATGAAGCAGACAGTTCCTGCACCTTGTGTGGATAAAAATGGTAATTAAAGAGCAAAGTTGTCTATAACTGGCATTTATCTTCTTAAGTGGTCTTCTGAATATTGTCTGCTTTCTCACACTGGCCAAGTGGCAAACACTACTATTACTGTCAAATGAATGTCTTTCTAGCAAAGGTAATGTCATGCTTAAATAAGGTTTCTAAGTCCCTTTGAAAGTTTTGGAGATTTGAAAACCTAGAAAATCTTTTAAAGAGATGGATTGAGACACTGTCTTGATTATTCTGGATTCATAAAATACCACAGTTAAAGTAATATTCCAAGAAATTTTGCATATAATCTTAAATTGCATGGCAGAATAATATTCTGATAATCTTGGGTTTACATGTAATTCATGAGATAATTACAGCGTACTGCTTTGGGTTTGGTGGTTTTTTGGTTGGTTGGTTGGTTGGAGTTTTGTTTTGCCTGACAGCTATTTCTGTCTTCCTCAGCCTAGATCTTTTAGTGGGTGTGGGTATCTCTGTTGTTACAGAAACTAAGGAATACTATTTATGTCTTCCTAGCTGCACTATCCTTCATATGGATGATAGCTGGGGTGAAATATGAGTAAATTACAACATCTTTTGAGATCTTGATGAATTTACTGAAAGCTGAAATATGCACAGGTTTAAAATTATGACTTTTGCCTCCGCCTGTTAATACCTTCGGTATTTTCCACAATACAGTTGAGATAGACACAATAACAGAACTCATGAACGTTATTTATTATAATTCATTTTTCATCAATCAAATGTTATTTTCATAGTCTCATAAAAATTCAGTCAATGAACATTCATTTTTTCACTGTATTCTTCAACATAATGCAACCTTATGGAGGTATATTATTAAATGTAAACTTTCTTTCAAAACTCAAATATCTGCTGAATTTTTTTTAAAAAACCCTTATTTTAACATATGAGAAAATGATTCTTCATTCTCAAAAATGGCTGAACTACTTCTTCTCAAACACCTGTGAGGCAATTTCCTTTCAAACAGAGCAGAAGCTTGGTATATTTTAAAAGCAAAGGTAAAAGTTGTGTAAGATTACAAGCCACAGAAAAGTGATTATTGGAATGAGAACATGTATGCAACCTTAACTACAGATGTTTCTGCTGATCCTGCATAGGAAATCACATGGAACTGATGAATCAGAGAAGAAAAATTAACTTGCTCCTTATAAATGAAAACAGATTGCAAAATACGCAACTGCATTTCTCTTTAGTTTTGTTCATATTTTGCAATAGAAAAGCTCCTGGGGTAGAGAAAGCAACAGCACTGAACATTCTTCAGTGATCATGATCATATGTAGCCTGTGAAATTCTAAATCTGTACCTGAATCCTACCTGGCATGCACATTCACGGTGTGTGTAAAAGTAAAAAGGAAGGAAATTTCTAGATACACTGTCCCTTTTCAATATCGCAAACAGTATTAAATGCTTTCGGCCATCTCTTTATGTAGCTATCCATAGGAATGAACATTATAAGGCTTGCTAATCTCTATAGTCCTCTTTCTATTCCACGACTGAGCTGGTCACCACTACAGAGCTGAGCTTGGCAGGCACAGGACACATGATATGCTTTGAATATTCTTCTAGCAGTGGCATCTGGGTCTTGTGTTGCCTTTCTGGCTGATTCTGCTTTCAGCTGTTATGACAGGTACAAACAGTTATGGGTTGCTGAGAGTTTATATCATTTGAAGAACACATTTCCAGATCTCGCTCTATATATTTTGCTATAACATGTTCAAATAAGGGATTTTCTGAAGATGTTCTAGAATAACCACATCAGACAGCTGGTTTCCAATCCCTCCCTTACCTGTGAATATATTACTGTTTTCTGCAAGAGTATTATGCTGGTTGCTCTTAGTTGTTTTTCTAGTAACATTTTTAATTTCCTTTACATTTCTTCTTGAATTAACAAGTCTGGTCACTAATATAATTTGGCTTGTATTTACTTGTAGGTGAGGGTTTTTTTGGTTTTGTATTTTGGTTTGGGTTTATTTTTCCTGTGTGTGTATAACCGTAGTTTAGAAAATTATTTGAAAATAAATATAAATGAAAATGACTTCTAGTTTAAAATGTCCTTCTTAAAATGTGTATATCTGTCTTCTACTGGATCAAAACAATTTTGATAGACAATTGACAATGAATTACACTAATACATAAAGGATGTGGTTTCCCTCCATGTACCTGACACAGTTGTTAGTCAGTTCCCACTACTAGTAGTGTTGTTAGTCAGATCCTACCATTAGTAGTGCATGCACACAGAATATTAGGGCTACCTGATACAAGAAATGACCACTGGCAACACCTCTATATGGATTTTATTCATTAGCATACTTCCTGCTACAAAAATTTATACTTCCAAAGTGTGATTTTTGATAGGCCTCTGCCCAGGTGCTGAAAATCATTTTGGGAGTCCAAAGTGTACCTAAAAGGCTGAGTTAAAATTGACAACTGGAACCAAAGTTATTTAAGCCCAAATAGGCTGCTAGGTCATCAATAGTTAATTACAAAAGAGACCTAAGTGCTAAGGGCTATATCCTTTTTAAGGAAAAAGGATGTCTGTAACGAAAGCTTACCATCACTGACACAGTGCAGCATGCCAAAAAAATTATGACAGCTATGAAATCCCTTATCAAGAAATGCAGGAAGCTGTCATTTTCCCATGCACTTGTGGATTTCTCTGGAGTTGCCATAGCTCAGGCTTTGCACCAGCCTGCCTTCTCCTCTGTGGTGATTTGGCCCCAACTGGCAGCCAAAATCCCACCCAGCCACTTGCTAGCTGGCTGCCCTCATAAGGTTTGGGGGAGAAAATAGAAAGAGGAGGAGCAAGAAAGCTCAGGGATCAAGACAAAAAATAGGAGATCAGTTACCTGATTTTTGGAAATTAATCAGATTTATTGATAAATAATATATATATTTAATCACTTATTTGGGTATAGGGGAAAAAAGATACAAACGTTATAACGTAGGGAAGCCACCTTTCCTCCCCCTTTCCCAGGCTCAACTTCACTCCTTCACTCCAGACACTTCTCCTTTTCTCTTGTTATCATGGCAGGTTACTCTCAGCCCCTTCAGCAATGCAATGAACAGTGCAGGACAACAGGGTGTTATGGTCAGTACATAGCAGTTTCTTTCTTCCACTCCTCACACTTTTCCTCTGCTCTGGCAAGGGCTTTCCATGGGTGGCAGTTTCTTCAGGAATATCCATCTTTTTTCTGGCACAAGTCCTCCACAGGCTGCAAGGAATACCTGCCCCACCATGGAGCACCTCCGCCACCTCCTCCTCTGACCTTTGTGTTCCCTCTGCTGTTTTTCACTCCTTTTTGTTCCCTTCCCTCCCTGTGGTACTTTGTGCCCTTAAATATGTTTTCACAGAGGTAGTACCAGCTTGGCTGATGGACTCAGCTATGTCCTGTGGTAGGTCCATTCTGAAGCCAGCTGGAACCATCTGTGTCCAGCGAACGGCAGCCCATGGTCTCTTCTCACAGAGGCCACCCCTGCAGCTCCCTGTTACCAACGCCTTGACACCTGCACCCAATACACCCTCCAACCCCCTTTTTTCCCCTGTGCTCACACCGTGAAGAAGAGGACAGGCACAGTGATCTTGCTACCATTGACTTTTTTCTGTATATCAATATCGTTTTTATAATCATTCTGCTTATTCTTCAATGGAAATTATTGTTTATCTTTTTTTTCTCTGAATGGAGAATCCAATTTTGTTAATTTAAATGCCCTCACAAGAAACAGCAGGGTTGGTGATACTGAAGGTTCAGTTCTAGTTGAAGTGGTGGAATATACATACAACTTTGAAAAACAGATCCCTTATTGAACTGTTTAAATCAGATATTCTTGACCTACTTTTGAAAATTTTGGGAATCTGATAGTATTAAAGGCAACAGCCGAACAGTATGTCTCGAATGTAATTGCGTGAATATAGAAGTATTTGTGAACATCCTCTTGGATAAATACGTCATCAATATTGGTTATGCCTTTGTTTAGCTAAATAGTAAAAGTTCTAGATGAATTATATTTATTTTTAATGATATAGAATTCATTAATATTTTTACTTTCTATAATAATTCTAACATTTCATGAAAATATTAGGTAATTATATATATAAGATATTGTTTTATACGTAGATATCTATATCTATATGAATTGTATCTATATAAATTGTTCCTTCCAGGCAGATTATTAAATTGTTGCTCCTTCCATTGAGTTTAATTTTTACAAGTAGATATGTAGAAATTGACCATATGTAATGAGGGAATGATCATGCTATATAATGTGCTACCTTTACTGCCCTCGTTAGATACAAAAACCCCAGTTCTCTGCTAGCTGTGACAGGGTTTATGGGAAGTAACTCAGAAACCCTATTTCTCTTGCATTTTTAAATGTTACACCCATTATCTCTAAATAAAAGACAATATATGTCGAAGTATGTAACGTGGTAATGCAGTGAATTATACTGCTATGCCACCTACAGCCACATGTATGCATTTCTGTCAGAAAAGTTATTTCCTTAAGTAAAAATAATTACACAAAACCCAATCTAATCTAAACGTGCAGCATCTTCTCCTATGCCTGTTCCCTGTTTTCCATGAAAACATAGCACTGCTCAAATCATACTGAGCTCTCAAAGGTTTCCTTTATAAAGGAAAATGCACTGGTTGGTTTGATTAGCTTTTCAATCACAAAGACCTGAAAGAAAAAAAGGTAAAAATACTACAGACTGGTTGTACATTGTTTCTACGCAATGAATGTTTTAAGACTTTCATGTTGCTGTCTTAAAATTGGTTAGCTTTCCAGTCCTCATTTACCCTGTATATAGAGTTGATAGAAATGATATTTTTAAAACTACAAACATGTATATCCTGTGTGCCATGCACACTTTAAATGAAACTATGATGTCGAACGAAACATTTGGAGTAGTTGATATATCAGTGTTTTTTATGTTAACCATCCTTTCCCTGTTGGATATAACATTGAATGTTATGTAAATGATTTACTATAGCAATTTTGTAGCTGACTGTTTTTAAGACATTTTCTCCTCTTAAAATATAATTGTCTGAAGGAAAATGCAGTCCAGAATAACATAAACTAAAAGCAGCGTTCCTTATAGTTTCACAAAGATGGTCAGTCTTTACCTAGCAACAAAACAGAGCTCTAACCATCCTAGCATTACTGCCTGTTGTGATTCTCATAAGCTCCTGCTAGTGCTGTGATTTCACTTCCTCAAATGCCCTGCAAAACACTCTCAGTCTTTAAAGTACAGTTCCTTAAAAATACATTGGTTTCCCCTTACAGAAAATGTGTCTCTGAATATTAAATATTTAAAATTTTGCAGGTAGTGGGATTTACAAAAGAACAATTTTTTAGCTGGAATAGACTCAATTTACAGCACTGTGAAGATGCAACCCTCAATCAAAGTGGAGCTTGGTGTTTCTGATTTTCATTTTATTAAAATTGCCAGGGTCTATTTTCATAGCATGTTGCAAAAATATAAAATTCTTTCTCTCCTTCCTTCCCTCCCCCCCCGCCTTGTCTCTCTCTCTCCTTCTCCCTACCAGTTTTCGTTGCTTGTATTATACTTCAGAGTACAGGAAAATAGATAATAATCAAGCTGATAAAGGACTACCTTTTTAACTCAATAGCATGCAGCATGAGAGCATTTTTAATACACCCTGCTTACAATACAGAATTAGAATTGCTGTGTAAGGAAATCCTGAATCTGGACATCAAAGACGGAAGGCTGATAGCTTTGGGGAAATGTCGGTGTATCAGTGATGTACTTAAAACAAGATCAAGTACCAGACCCATGTCTAAGGTCTGGTCTGGATTCCAGACCAGACTGGTCCCAGCAGGCCCAGTAAATGGCTGGAAGGTGTCACTTGAGCTGGGAGCTGCAGCCAGACAAGAGTCAAATGTCAGCGCTGTTAGGACTGTGCTGGAGCAGAGAAGACAGGGGAGCAGTGTTCAAGCATTGCTTAAGGCCATTTTGTACTAGGTGTGGAAACTGTGTGGAGAGTTACTTTCACATCACTGTGAATTCTCCCCGTTTAATAAAAATTTTCTGGGAACTTCTACAAACTTAAAGACATTCATAGAGTTTGGCTGGAGCTGAAACAAAAAAGGCTTTGCATCAAATATGGTTCAAGAGTAGGGAAAGAATGAGGTAGTCATGTTCCTATAAGACCCCGTTATTCTTTCAGCCGCAGATACTTGGAAGCTTGTTGCTGGCACTGCGTATCTGCGAAGTTTTTCAAGGGACACAGAAACATGTAGTCTTCCAAGAGTGAAAAAAACATGCTATGGAAATAGAAGGGAAGAAAAAAGATTGTAAAGAAAACAGTTAGGTTCATTGGTACATCTTTAAGGAAAGGGAACTGAACCAAAACGCAGGTGAGGACAAGAGAAGTGCCAACAGGTGTAATGCAGATGACACAAATGCTCTTGAACCATTGTATTTAGATCAGAAAAAAAGGCATAAATGTTCCTCAGTGGAGGAAACTATTTGAATGATCAGGCTTAGAGGGTAGAGGTTAACGGGCCGTACTCTGTCTGGAGGTGAGTAGCAAGCAGAGTATCACCACGCTCTATCCTGGGGGCAGTCCTGTTTCAAACATTTTTAACAAGGACGTGGAGGCAATGAGTCCTTGTTCATCAGTTTTGCAGACAACACAGAATTGGAAGGACCAATTGGAAGGTAGGACTGCCATTAAGGGAGACCTAGACAGGACACGGGAATGGGCCAAAAGGAACCTTATGCAATTCAACAAGGACAAATGCAGAGACTGCCTGACAGTGCTGCAGGTTGGGCACTGAGGGGCTGCGAAGCCACTCTGCAGAAAAGGCCCTGGACCAGCAGGGCCCTGGAAGCTAAGATGACCAACAGCAATAAGAGCAGCGCAGCCAGCAGGTCAAATGAAATGATTGTATCCCACTACTCAGCACTCCTGAGACCACATCTGGGTACTGCATCTGGCTTTAGGTGCCCCAGTATAAGAAAGACATTGATAAACAAAAGTGAGTTCTGTGGAGACCACAAAGGTTGACTGGGCTGGAGCACTTGCAGGTCATTTACAGTTTGATAACTAAACAAAAATAGTAAACAATAATAGGGAATAGAGACACTTTGCTCAAGAACAGAAATACACGACCAGGTATTCAGCAGTCATAGTCTTGGTAAGAGCTTGGCAAGCAAGTCATTCAGAAGCACCAATAAAGCTATTTCCTGCCTCCCAGATTTTAAGATAATGAAAAACCTGGAATATTAAGTCATCCAGATATACCACCCTGTTTCACAAACAAGAGCTCACAGCTTCCTCTTTGAAGTTGAATAAAAGTTCAGCTTTCAAGAGTACTTTTGGATACAAAATCTTAGTGTTACACTTCAGACTCATTGAAATAAAATGTCTTTTACTCCAAAATATAAAATTTTTGAGATTCAGAATTTATAAACTGGTCTAGCCACTTTATAAAAAGAATGTCCTGCAGAAGACATGAAAATCTTCAGCAGATAATAGAGCATAGAGTGTGTCTGTAGAATGGCATTTATACCAAGATAAGGTTAGGGACAGGAGGAACAATGGGTAGAAATTCTATTCCAGTGGAATTAAATTATATATAATGGTATTTTTTTTTCTCATCATGTTTCCTTCTTTCTTTGACTTAAATCATACTTTCTGTCTGCCTGTGGGTAAATTTGAAAACTCTTAAGCTCTGATTTTTTTTCTCTCATGTCAGGGAAAAAAAATCTCATAGGCTAACCTATCCTATTACAAAACCTTTTTCTGTCTTCAATGTCTTTCATAACTTTCTCTTGGGCAAAGTTCAGAATCAATATTCTACCCTTGCTTCTCTTAGTCTATTAGATGACCTTGAGCCCACAAGCTACCATTTTATTGTTAATTTTTGTCATTCTCTTAGCTTCCATGTTTCTGTCCTATCCTAATTCTGCTACCATTTCAAGTGCCTCTTCAAATTTCACTCAAGGTACCCCAAAAATTTCTGCAATAGATCACCAAGATTCCTTTCTGGAATCCTGGATTCATTTCCATCTTCATTTTCACTTGTACAAATTCATCCAATTCCTGTCCTTCTCTGTGTCTGACTCCCTGTGTCTGAGCTAAAATTTCTATGCCAGGTCAAGTCAAAATGCCTAAACTTCATTCTAAGACACCTCTTCTCCCTCATTTCACAGATACTGTGACCACCAACGTCTTGTCACTCCAAGCTTACTGCTTAGACGTTATGCATGATTTCTTAAATCTTTAGAGACTGCTATTTTTCTGCACATCATTAATAATATGTGTCTTTTCATTGCCATCTCTCTTGCCTTTTCAGGCCTTTATTATCTCACATTTCAATTTCTACTCTCTCTGCTGCAACCTGAAAAAAATTGATTGTATCTAGAGCAATAGACCAATTACTAGCCAGTCAGTCAATGCCCAGCCTTTATTTCTTGCCTTTCAGATGTTCAGACAAGTATATTAGTGTCTTCTCTGTGTCTCCCTACAAGTGAGATTTTCCTTTTAAATACTCACAGAACCACTTCACTTACTTCTCTTATATTGTGTCTCAATTCTCTCTCTTGCTATGGTATCTATATAGACCGTTCAATGCTTACAATCACAGACAGAGTATATGATAAGACCCTTCTCTGACAATTTCACTTACTATACTTTGCCATCATTTTATTTGTTTGCTATATCCAATTGCTGCCTTTCCCTTCATACTGGAATTGTAAGTTATCCCTTCCACTCCTGAGGTTTTGGCAAATATCTGCACTGTGCCTAATACAGTAAATATTTTTGTAGGATAAATAATAAGTAACAGTACTATTGCTATTACTGTTAATGACACTATTAGTGTCTATGGTAAAGCTTTACAGAACTGAAGACAAATAGTTTTCAGAACAGATTACTACATCGTGGCTTTGTTTTAGAAGAGATTAGAGTGTGTTCTTTTCTTACTCTCTCACAAAGCAGCAAAGTTAACTACATTATCATAAGCTCCTATCTACAAACATCAGAAGGTGGAGAAAAATAAAACAAAGCTGTAGATGGGGAAAAGGAAAAGGGAAGAGTGGAGAGAGCAAAGGAGAGAGAGGATCAGAGATAATCTATTTTGACAAGTTTTTCTGAAGTGTTCCAGTCATTGACAACTACAGATGGCATTTGATCCCTTACCTTTGATTACATTATTAATTCTGAGAAGGCATATTTGAACTCAAAAGCAGGGAAAAAAGAAGTGCCATCCTGAGTATGTTTTTTCCTGAAGTTCAGTTTCATTCTAGGAACCATCAAATTTTTTTCAATTTATGTTCTGCTTCTCCAGCTCTTAACAAAAACAAATAACAATCTTTGTTGAGAATGAATAACTCATTATCTTGAATTAAAAATACAAATTTCTACCCTCTGAATGCAGCACAAATTACAACGCCTTTTTCTAGATCAGTCAGAATATGGATTCATAGATCATACACAGTAGGCTTTCCAGTGATAAGTACTGAAAAGGATTTCTTTCTTTCACGGCTTTGGGGAGGATCCTCACTTTCTTACCCATCTTCCATAATTCCAGCATGAATGTCTATGTCAGGATAGCAATTCTGAAAACATCTGCTGTTTGACTTAGCCCATAATGTATTTTAATAAAGGTAGAATCATTCATTGTAACATTCTTCATGGTGTTCACTGTAATTTAATGTGTGGATTCTCTGATGTTCATGCTTTTTTTCCTGTGATGAAGTATTTTGATATAGATTAAAGCTTTGTTGTTTAACTGTGGCATGTAAGCAATGTCAAGGGAATGGAATTGAAAAAGAAGTATTCAGTTACAAAGACATCTCTGAAACTAAAATGCCTTTTTGTCAGGGGACATATTAGTAAATCAGGATATCTACTGGATGTCCTTGAGGGACAGAACAAGACATTTATGCTTTCCTAGGGATTATATGAATTCACTAAATAGTCTACCGCTATGTATTTAAATATGGCTAAAATGAGGGGACAAAAAAAATAACTTTAAACACAGAAAAACTCACTGCAACCATAACAATGTTATGAGATTTGCCCTAACAGATCATATTACAAATATAAGCCAAGCAAAATCTGTTGCTAATGTGAAAAACACACTTGAAAAGTGAGGTTAAAGAGAAAGACCCTTTCTATCTGCTCACCCTAAGATCCTGATCTGTCTGGTTTGGTCCACAAACAACAGTTTCCCTGTCTGTTGAAACACAAGGCTGAGCTCCAGCGAGGAAGTGAATGACTCTTTTCCTCAGACTGCCACTAGCAGTTACAGAGTGATAATGTCAAACGGTGGACAAGGAAGCACAACAGCTGCACGAAGAGAGAGCCTCAGGTGTTCTCGGGTGAAGCAGGCAAAGCGAGGACGTGGACAGGATTACATAAAAAGCCTCAGAGCGGTAATATTAGTTCCAGTGAAGCAGAAGATAGGGGATTCTCTTGGGAAGTCCTGGTGTATTACTGAGCCCTTTGCATAGGGCTGTCCAAGTGACAAATGTGGATGGATATGCATTGCTCGTCTGATTGTACAGTAGAAGTTTCAAAACAGTACAGCGAGAGAATGAGGACAAGCAGGACTTTATCCCTGGTGTTGACACACCTGGCCAGGTGGCAGAAAGCTTAGAGTAAAGTGTGAATCAGGGCTGATGGCTTTTACTGTGCACCTACAGTACGTTAAGCTTTTTTGTGGAGGTATCGGGTCACGCTGTCATTAGGGAGAAAGCAGATCTCTTATGTAAGAGCATGAAACAACTATTCCAGTGTCTGTCCTTTTTGAATTCAAGGGCTATTTTTATTTTTAAATTCAGGATGTTTGCATGTGCTTCCATGCAGTTATACCATATTTCCAGGAGCATTTTCTTGTTTGTATTTTTGAGGAATTTCAGTTTAAAAAAAGAAAAGTAACAGAGCCTTCAACATGTATACAGGACTTGCTGTGTCACAAGGGCAGTTTAGACTTTTGTGAAAATGAGGAAATTAAATCCACTTACCTTTTGCAAAGGGAAGCTACTATGGGAGATGTTTAAGGTGGCTTAAATCATCTGGCTTTTTCAGTGGCTGTCAACAACAAAGGCATTAAGACTTCATTTGCAAGCTTTATCTTTAATGTAAAATGGCAGCAATTGACATTTAAAACTGTCTGGTACAATACCTTGTACGATACAGGCAGAAGCCACAAGAATCTTACATTGAATGAAAACTTATTTCTTTCAGCTGTTCAAAACTAGAAAGAGTCTCATATAAGAAATGCACGCATTCTCTTGGCTTGAATTTCAAGAGAGGAGTTGCTCAGGGGTTAGCTACTTTATATTTTTTGATTGTGTTTTGTGAGATAAAAGTGAGTTAAACACAGGGTAAGATTAATTCTCCCTCTCTAGATTATCATTTATGGGTGCTCTCTGTCCCAGTTTATTATTCAACACAAGATTTTCTTACAGTGTAGAGAGCAAAAAGTTTCTAAATTGCTCACAGATTAATAATTTTATTTTCTTTTATAACCTTAGATTTGAATTAGTACTGTTTCCAGTATGAGCTGTCAGTTGAGCTAAAAAGAATCCAGGCAAATATATTTTTTTTTTTTTTTTTAAGGTTAGGCTCATAATGATCATGGTTTTGGTTAATACTTAACAAGTACAGGTAAGAAAATATTCATCATCAAGCACACTTCTCTTTGAATAAGGTGGAGATAGTAAAGCTGTCAGTGCAATTTTTTTCTCCTCATAATAAAGACAGAAATGCAGCTATAAATACTCATTTTTCCTTTTCTATTTGGCTTGTGAATTTTCCTCCTCAATTCACTGCTTCATCTTACATTTCATGAGTATGTGTGTGTGCATGTGTGAATTACATTTATTTACCTATTTGGAACATATAAATGATAACAGCAGCTGCTCAAGGAGAGCATTCCACTGCATCAATTAATGTTCCATGCTAAAAAAGAAATTTACATCCTCCACAACAGCCTTGTTACAAAATAATTAATTTGATTCAAATGATAAATTAAGTATGGCAAGGAGGTTTTTGGATTAAAGTTAAGGAGGAAATAGGCTGCAGCCTTGGAAAGCCTAGAGCATGTTTTGCACTGCACCTTGAAACAAACAGCTTTGAGTAAAGAGTGAGTTAGTCTATCTCTTTGATGGCTGCATTACCAAGTCAAAGTCTTCAGGGCCTCATGAGGGTTCAATGACAGAGAATATTGTAATAGCTAGATGTAGGACACATAGAATTTAGACTTTTTGATCAAGTTGTAATAAACAGCTTTAATTAACTGGGCTTCCCAGAGGGGATTAAAGAGAAGTGAAGAACCCCTGTTTTATTATTTAAGATTCAAACTCTTTTCTCCATTAGGCATATTCAGAGTTTATAGTTAGGATCCATTATGGGTTCATTTCAGTGGAGATTGCACATGCAGTATACCTGATATATTTTCTTTCTTTGACTTAGTTAAAAAAAAAACTTAAGTCCCATCTGTGTTTCAGAACAGTTATTAAGTGGTCATGCTCTTATTTCCCTTCAGACACACATCTGTTGACTCACAAGTAAAGGGAAGAGAAAAAAGAAAGAGAAAATAAGATATTTATACTGGTGATGTACTGTATTTCTATTTTGAAATCTATTTTAATTTGAATCTCTGTTCTGTTGGGTAACCAGCCATAAATGGCCGTGTTTTTTGTATATAAGACATCACCATTGGAGGAGTTCTGATAATTATTTAAAATTTTAGAGGTGTTGTATTCCTCCACATAATTCTTTACCCGAAATGGTTTGTATCATACACTCCAGTTCAACATCCTGTGTTACTAGGTTACCTCGCACTGGATAAAGACACCACAGGAGTCTGATTAGAAATCGGCCCATGAGTTATTAAAGCAAACAAAATCCATCACTCTCCCAATGAACCTGTAAAAAGAAATGCAGTGCCGTGTCCTTAGTTAATCAGGATTTCAAAACAGCATTACTTAGATCACGCCTAGGGGCTTAGCTCCTTGACGTATGACCTCACTTTGCAAGTACACAGGTACTTAATTTTACATGCGTACTGAAAATTAAATAACTTGAACAATGGTTCTGATAACAGCATTGGCTTTTAAGAACTAACACCTGACCTGTGTACTGAAAAGAAAAAAAAAACCTTTTGACTTCTTTTCATAAACAAATAATTGATAGTGGAGCTGTTTGAAAAGTGTTTTCTTATTGTATGCTGAAACTTGAAATTTACTAGTAAGTGTACCCAAATACAGCCTGGCACAGAGGACTCCAAGGTAGTTTGTCAGCTGTCAATTGACCAGTGTTGCTAGATACCCTTAAAGCCTCCTTCAACTTATTTTCAATCATATGAAATACGTTGCAGTAACTACTAGCTCCCTACTTAAAGAGAAATTTTTGAAGCTTTAGCAGAGGTAAGAGAAATAAATAAAACAAAAGGAGCAGACTTACAAACCTATACCAGGTCACCTTTCTTTAATGACATTAATTCAGTGTGAAACATCAAAATAATGGAGCTCTATTAATCCTACAGGAAAGTTTCAAAATGCTGATGAGAAATACTCTCCCAGCAAACTTAGGTGGTTCAAACACAACAATGAAAAGGTGTGGTAAGGAAGGGAGGGAAACATTTTTAAGCTAAGGAGGAAAAAAAATAGAAAATTTTATTTTACAGTGAATCAGAGAATTTGGCAAAAAAACCCCAATATTCATCGCTTGATATACCATAGCACAGTTTGCTTTATGAACAAGTTTCTTGCAGTAAAAGATTTGATTTTTCTACCTGTATAGATTTGTTTCCCTTTTAATCACAAAACAATAAACTTAATGGGACTAAGCCTAGTTAACATATAAATGAAAAACAAAACCAGGTCACAGGAAAATATGCATATAAAAAAAGCTAAGTTAAGGTAACATTTTCCTTCTTAATATTGTACTTTTGCTTTTGAATTGTGATTAACAGGGATTGGTACTTATTTAAACCCTGGTCCTGCTCTCACTGAAGTCAATGGCAAATCTCCTTCTGGCTTCAGGAGCACAAAGCAAGGTGATAAGCATCCAGAGACTCTCTCATTAAACAAATGGGACACTGGCTTTTCATTCTGAATAACGTTGTTGGGGATTTTTTAATACTGGTCAAATATAATTTTTTGATACTGTGGTCAAACAATTCCTGAAAAGCTGTTTTCAGGAACAATTTGACTGAGTAACATAGAAACTCCTAAACAGTTAAGCTTGTGGATCAACCTATTCAGAAACAAGGAGAAAACAGCAATAAACTCACAAGGTTATTATTCAGGAACTTGTGTTATTGAGGGCTGAAATAAATCCAACATCACAACAGGAGCACCAGAAACTTCAGTTCTGTGTTTATGTTATTTTGATTTTACTGAATAACCTCTAAGTCCTCTGAGCATTTGATTAGAACTAATGTCCCTTCACTTGTATAAGATCTGATGAAGCAGCTAACTCACTCCTAGTTGCAAATCTGGTTGCCACAATGCCTGGTTTTAAAATCAGTATTTTTGATTTTTTGCTAAAAGCTTTGCTGCATGCGTATTTTTTGAAAATTCAGGTAAAAGACTACAGGGTTTAGCAGAACAAACTGAGGAAGAGGAAAATCTTCAGTCTAAAAGAAGTTAAAAGAACAGTGTCCTTTTCTCTAGTGCTGGGGATTGGCTGCTCCCAATGCTCCTGCCTGTTTCTGCTCAATGTGTGGAGAACACTGTTGTCCTGGTTTCAGCTGGGATAGAGTTAATTTTCTTCCTAGTAGCTGGCATAGTG
>VYZW01028595.1:17013-34582 GCA_013401315.1 Balaeniceps rex
AATAATAATAATTATTATTATTATTACTTCCTCTCATCCACTGTCCTATTAAAGTGCCTTTATCTCAACCCATGGGTTTTACTTTTTTCAATTCTCCCACCCATCCCACCGGGGCGGGGGAAGGTGAGTAAGCGGCTGTGTGGTGCTTAGTTGCCAACTGGGGTTAAACCACAACAACTGCTCATGAAAAATGTGAGAAAAATGTAACTTGTTGCACTTGTACGTTTTATGATGTTCCTCTTGGAAAACAAAACAAAACAACAATTAGTAGTTACTGGTTACATTTTGAAAAAGGACCACAGTTTTCCTGACCCTGCATTCCCATAAAATATCTGTGATTAATTCTGTCACTTTCTTTGTCCGATACAACTTTCTGTCAGACAATTTTTATTATCCAATCTGGCTGACTAAGTACTGGTTTACAATCTTGCTGACTGGTGGGAGAAAAGGAGGAGGGGAAGGGCTCCTGCAGGCTGCAAACCCTATGAGAGACGTTCCCCAGGGACATGGCACTGTCCTGGCTATAGTGATGCTCCCCAGACACAAGTCTGTTTCCCTATTCCCCTCATCCCAGGGGTCTGGCTCTCTAACCCGAAGGCCTGGTTTCTGTGCAGCATGCCTGTGCAGCCAGGGCTTAAACTTCTGAGAAAGCTGATAAGTTTTGAAAAAGAGCTGCAAAAAGTCTGCAGAGTGGAGCAAGACAAGGTCAAGAAAAGACAGTGAGTGTGGTAGACAGAGGTCAGACTATTGAAAAAGGGGCAGTTATCAGGCCAAGGATCCAAAAAGAAAAATATTAACACAAAAAAATTGTAGCATTAAAGAAATAAAACAGGGATCTTGAAGACTGCGACTCAGCAACATTGAGGATGTGTTGATGCTGACCCATCCCTACCTGAGCGACAACTGCCTGGAGAACAAACACGCTTTGTGTGCTATAATGGGTTTAGGAAGCCATGTTAGTTTTTACCCTAGTAGCTCATTCTTCCTTAATATCTATTGCATGTATCAGCCAATAAACAATTACTTCATACTTTGAAGCTGGGTGTCTCCTGCTTCCAAAATAACTGCACGCAATAAAAGCTGCCTGAATGAACTGCCCCAAACAGAAAGGGTTATGCCTTCTTTTCATCCCCTCTACAGACCTGGGAGGAGACCTTAGTGTTATTATTATCATTTGTCTGTTATCCCCTGCTGCTGCCCTGGTAGCAAATTTTTCCTATTACAGAGCAACTGCAGTGCTGCACTGGGAATGGAAATCATATCTACAGTAGAGCAAGAGGCCACCAGGGATGGTTAAATTTCCCTTTCGCCTTCACCCTCCTCCCTGTAGATCCATGCGTAGGGAGGCTTTCAGCACAAAACAGGACAGAGATTTGCATTCATGCTTCTGTTTATACAGCCCAATGCCTTAATTACTCTGCCTCCAGGATCCTTGGTTCTCAAATACCTTGGTGTAAATTGAGAAGAATACCATTAACTGTCATGAAGTAGTTGCACCAACATAAAAGTAACAAAGAAACGTTCAGCTTGTTTTATTTAATTATAGGAGTAATAACTTTCTCCTCCTTTCAGTCCAGGCATGTGTTTTGCATCAGGAGGTGCTGCTGGTCCATGAAGATCCCAGTAAGAAAGGCACTCAGACGTGGTAATGTATCATTTAGAGTGCTATTTATTAGAGCTAACACTATAAAGAAAGAGCAAATAATATCAATAATCTCCCATCCCAGGGTGGGAACCCTGAATGGTGCTGCATCAAATGTCCCTCCAATCCATGCACAGCATGCTCTGCAGACCCCATCTGTAGAAGAGGTTAACCCATTTGGGTCATTCCAGCTATTACAGGGTTTTCTCACAAGTGAAAAACTCTATTCATTATTTATACTGTCAAACGGAAAGAATGCTCACGTGAGAACTTTTTCCCACACTTTTAGATACAGGCAAGGCCATGCAGGAGGTGTAATCACTGGTATCAAGTGGGAGCTGCCTGCAGGCTACTCCATTACAATGACTTGGCTGAGTTTGTCCTGCAGCTGAGGAATTTGTACAGCACAACACAGCCCGAAAACCAAGCTGTACATGCAGCACAGCGCAGCCCAGCACAGGCCTGGATGTCATCAGGTTAACTGTTAGGTGGATCACTGACTCCTCATCACTGACTCCTCAGTGCACAAGGCTCTTCTGGTCAGGATCACTACAGAGTGCAACACCTATGGAGTTCTACTGATGATTAGGAAATGAAAAGCCACTGATGATCAGTGAAACATCTGGTCGTTTGTTAGAAAAACATCAGGAAACCATTTATCCCATGTGTTACACAGGACTGATGTTTGCCGTTCTCTTAGATGAGGATTGTCATTTATTGTGAGTTTAGTTACTAACCAGACACGGGGCTACTGTTGTGGCTGAGGTTTCTACGTTATAATACTGTGCAAATGATAGATTTGTAGTTTGATGTTTGTCTCTCCCTTGCAAGATTTTTGTGAACACGGTGGATACAGACCTCTGTCAGGTCACCAGGACTCACTAAATTAAGGTGTTTGACATTGGGACTCCACTGATTTAAATGAGTATTGTAAAAATTATTCAGGGGCAGAGTATATCCTGACATATTGAAAATAACAGATTTAAATAGGTTTTTGCTTTGAAGGGAAAGCTGTTGAGGTAGACTGCATCTCAGAAGCAACTATAAACCCCTGAATATGGCTTGAGAATTATGGAGTAAAAAAATATGAATCCATAGATTGAATTTGTATAATTTGACAGTTTCTTTTAAATGTTTTAGGTACATGTTTCTGAGTTTTTGCTAAGTCTTGATGGCTAGAAATATTGTCTGGGACATTTAACTGTAATTGCTGTTACTTCTTTAAAAAAACTGTCTTCTCAGAAGTGAGATCCCAGTGAGATCATTTTCATGGTACTCACAGTAGTATTGTGGACCTACATAGAAAGTAAAGACTTGTCACATTTCTGATTCATCTCAGTGAAAAACTTGCATTTACTTATTGTATTTAAAGACAGCATGTATAGAACAAACTTCTCTGATTTTGTCTCTACCATCACCTGAATCCAACTGACAAAAAACCTGTTATGGTCTTTATAAATTGTATTATTATTTAAAAATAAAATAAGAAATCACCAATATTTTCAGAGGAAAAGAAAAAAGTCTTTGTGCACTCATGCAAGGGTAAAGTCAATACCAGGGTTAAACAAGCATAGTAATATCAATAATATATAAGGGTATCATAATGTGAAATAAAAACTTACTTCCTACACACCTCTTTCTATGTGTATGCTTTCCCTCTGCAACATAAACACACCATTTCTGTAGTATATTATACAGAATACGCATAGCAAGATATCAGAATAAATATCTGTCAATAATAGGAAAATGAACATTTGTTTGAAAATAATATTAAAAGCTACTTAAAATATTTACCCCTTCACCATCCCACTCCTAATGTGACTGAGATGTTAGGGTAGTTCAGCATATATTAAACAGTAATTTCAGGCAAAATAATACCTAGCATTTAAGCAATTTCTAAAAAAATCTTTTCAGAACAATGTTTTTCCAAAGGTATTCATGTCTGTTTCAAAAATATTTGTTGAGCATGAATATAAATTAAAAATTTAAAATGTTTTGAGATGAATACTACACTGATACCTCTAAAGGAATTAGCTTACTTTGATCATGTAATTGATTTGTATCCAAACCGGTGAAATCACTAATTATTTCACATTAAGTTCAGTACATTTCTTAGTAATTATAAGATATGACTGATGGTTTCACGCTGAAGTTTAGTGATCTCTAATTTCTAGCCAAATATTCTGAGCCACCTCTAGAAAAAAAAAATTATATAGTGGAATAATATTATTGTTTTTAAGATCATAAAAAGAAAATCCCAGGCACAATATCCAGCGGAACTTTTTGCACGTATAAGGCAAAGTTGAGACTTTGGAGGTAACATGAAACATAAAGATGTGAAACACAAACAGCAGCACTGAGGACTATACAACAATCTGCATTAAATTCTGATCCTAGTGAAGTCTAGTGGTATAACAGCGTATGAAAGTAGGAGAACATGGAAGTGTGTTTTTTCCCTCCTAAATGTGTAATAGAAGAGGCAAGTGGGTGTTTTTTTTTTTTTCTTTCTGTAGTAAATAGTGCACTGTAACTTTATGAGAGGAGAAAGGATTTCTCAGAAAAGACTGGACTTTTCTTACAATTTAGAAGTGATTTATTTTAAAATACATTCTTTGTTCACAGATCAACACCTCTGAATATGATTTTTTTTTCTTTATGACTGATTTCATAGGCAAATACTTCATTAAACAGTTTTATGCTGGTTTTCTAATTATTCTAATGCCAGTACTACGGCTTCTAAATTGGGTGGAAACACAAATTAAATTATCCATACATTTAGTATACACCTCTGCACAGAGCAAATTTCAGCATTAGTGAAGTAGCAATAAACTGTTCATATGCAGACATGTCAGGGTAACACTGGGGGGGGAAAAAAAGGAGAAGAAAACGGTAAGATTATAGCTTCATAAAGCAATCCCAGAGTTCTAAGGCTACCTGTATCTGTCTTGCCCTACCATGAAAACATCATTCAAGTCCCTGTAAGACTGGAATAATATAAGACAACCAGAAGATCAGGCCTAGTCAACACGGGTTTGTGAGGGGCAGATCCTGCTTGACTAACATGATGTCCTTTTACAACAAGGTGACCCACTTAGTGGATGAGGGAGAGGCTTTGGATGTTGTCTACCTGGACTTTAGTAAAGCCTTTGACACCGTTTCCCACAGCATTCTCCTGGAGAAACTGGCTGCCCATGGCCTGGACAGGCATAATCTTTGCTGGTTAAAAACTGTCTGGATGGCCGGGCCCAAAGGGTGGTGGTGAATGGAGTTAAATCCAGTTGGAGGCCGTTCACAAGTGGTGTTCACCAGGGCCCAGTGTTGGGGACAGTTCTGTTTAACATCTTTATCAATGACCTGGATGAGGGGATCGAGTGTACCCTCAGCAAGTTTGCAGATGACACTAAGCTGGGTGGAAGTGCTGATCTGCTTGAGGGTAGGAAGGCTCTACAGAGGGACCTGGACAAGCTGGACCAATGGGCAATGCTACAGGCTTGGGGATGAGTGGCTGGAAAGCTGCTTGGCAGAGAGGGATCTGGGGGTGTTGGTTGACAGCCAACTGAATATGAGCCAGCAGTGTGCCCAGGTGGCCAAGAAGGCCAATGGCATCCTGGCTTGTATCAGAAATAGTGTGGTCAGCAGGACCAGGGAAGTCATCCTTCCCCTGTACTCGGCACTGGTGAGGCCGCACCTCGAGTACTGTGTTCAGTTTTGGGCCCCTCAGTACAAGAAGGACATTGAGTTGCTGGAGCGTGTCCAGAGAAGGGCAACGAAGCTGGTGAAGGGTCTGGAGCACAAGTCTTATGAGGAGCAGCTGAGGGAGCTGGGGTTGTTTAGCCTGGAGAAGAGGCTGAGGGGAGACCTTATCACTCTCTGCAACTACCTGGAAGGAGGTTGTAGCGAGGTGGGTGTTGGTCTCTTCTCCCAAGTAGAAGGTGATAGGATGAGAGGCAATGGCCTCAAGTTTTGCCAGGGGACGTTTAGATTAGATATTAGGAAAAACTTCTTCACAGAGAGGGTTGTCAAGTATTGGAACAGGCTGCCCAGGGAAGTGGTCGAGTGACAATCCCTGGAGGTATTTAAAAGATGGGTAGACGAGGCGCTTAGGGACATGATTTAGTAGAGGACAGGTATGGTTGGACTCGATCTTAAAGGTCTTTTCCAACCAAATGATTCTATGATTCTATAATTTCCTTTTTAATTGAGAAATTTCTAGAAAAAATACAGTAGTTGATGGAGAATCGTAATTTTTATTAAATTAGTCCAACCTATTAAAATCAGAAGCTGATCAATCTACATTTGCAAATTAGTTACATCTGATAATAATAGCTAATAAGAGACAACAATTTAAACTATGTAATATTTCAAAATTAATGATTTTCTAAGTTTGCAAATTATATGAATGCTAAACTAAAAACTCTTTGCCAATAGAGAGTTCTACATATTCATGAAGAAGATAATAAAAGTCATATTTATTTTAATTAATCTACAGCCTGGAAAAAGAACCACAGTGTCAAATTAACCTTAACATTGTCAGCTGCTTTCTTTTCATTACTGTTTGTATTTTCAATGGTTCAGATCTTCACTTTTTACCCTCAAGGAGTGCTGGACACCATGGAGCAAATTAATTCTTGGAGTGCATTGTCCTTATGTATTTTCTTCAGTTTTAAAAAACAGGGTTTGGATGGTCCTGGTTAACAAAACTCTGTGATGGGGAGCGGTAGGAGCAGGGCACTGAGGAGAGGGCTGAGAATGGTGGTGACTTTGTGAATGGGTGAGAGAGAAAAGAGAGCAAGTTAATCATGTGAAATAGTGAAGGTTGATATGAGTGGGGTAGGACAAGTTGAGGTAGGACAATTGGCGTAGGATAACCTGGCAAAGACATCTAGGTGATGGAGCTACCTGAGTCTCCTTGGTTTTCTGTCCTCTTCAACACCTACTTCCCTCCCTTCCTCCATCAACCCAATGGCCAATATTGTTCTTTTAGTTTCGTCACTAGTTTGGCACAGTAAGATAAATGACCAGATTCAATAAAGCCCTTAGGTTTTTATAAATTAAATATTGCAAAGCTTTCTTTAGATGCTTGACTTCTCCAGAGAACCCCCAGATGCACCTCTTCTGCCTCAAGAAGATAAATCCAAAAGCTGACATGCTGAGTGAAAAGTTACAACCACCCTCCTAAATGAAATACAGCTGTATCTGAGATTGTCTCTCTGCACACCTGGTAGGTGCGAAGATGGAACTCTCCATCCTTTGCTCCAGATCTGGAGTTCAGCAGTCATCTTGTAAAGATTCATCAAGAGCAAGGAAAAACCCTCCCATACAGGAGAGTTCTCTGTCAGAAAGAGGACAGTTAGGGATATTTACCTTTATGACTTGTCAGAGCACCCACTTGCTAGATCCAAATGTGATCTAGGCAGGAGTTAGCTCAGACAATAATGGGCAGAGAGTTAGACATCTAGGAAACCTTCGGGTAATGAAAGATGACACCTTGTTTTGTTTCGTTTCTAAATTTAGGGAAATAGTAAGCATGAAAGTTTTGAACTTTGTTGCTGAATCCCACTGAAATCCTGTCTGAGACAATTTTTCATTATTATTTCAATCTTCTTTGAGAGCTCTTTGCATCCTTTTATGAAGTTATTCCTGCTTTGAAACAATTTAAAAGGCTTATACTTCAATAGCTGACTTTTACACACACACGTTTGTTAAGTTTGGTCTGGGAAAAGAATAAAGAACAGAAGTATCAGCCCCAAGGATAATCTGCTGCAATAGCTCCAATGTTATGGAAAAGTGAAAGCAGGGCATTGCATTTCAGATGACTGCCACTGATCTGTGACGGTGAACACTTGATTATAACCTTACACACAAAGGAGTTCTCCTAGTTGGGAACACCAAACGAATAGATACTCATCTATCATGATGGAGGGTTTGCTGATGCTTTTTCATTCTGTATTTCTGAGTTGAATAGTCTTAATCTACTAATTTCCTCCTAATAAAGCTTGTAGATTAGCAAATGGACTCAGGGGATCACTATCCCTTAATCATGCCATAACCCTAACAGATTCCTTCCCCTTCATACTTCAGTAACACTTAGACAAGCTCATCAAACCAACAATATTTAATAAAATTGAATTTTAATAAAATATTTTAAAAAGATTCAGTAGAACTTTATATTTTGGTGATTATTTTATAATGAGGTGAACAATACACAAACTGTGCTTTACAATTTTAAAATATCTATTGTGTATATTAGAATATGCATTTGTTTAAATAATCTATAACTCCACAGTTCTAGCTGTTAACTGAAAATTAACCTCACAGATAATTTGTATTGTTTTGATATGATGTCCTGCAGAGAACAGTTGTAGATTTTTTCATCTACAATATTCAGAAATGAAATGTTAAAGACTTTATTTTGTCTTTGATGTAAAAAAGCACTGCAATTTGAAAGCAAATTATTCTCATTATTTAAGTCCAATATTAATTTATATTTTATTATATAATCCATTTCTTTCATTCAGTTTGCTTATTTAATCCATCTGTTCTCTCTTTGTGAGGAACTATGTTAGTTGAATAATTATAGAGAAGGGCAGCTCAGAAAAAGAATCTTGGAGAAAATGTTACATTTTTAAGTGATGAACATAATGCTCTGTCATCAGAATGTATATCAGGTTTCTAAAGGGGAATGGAAATACCCCTATGATAAAAAAAAAGAAAAAAAGGTATTTTATTTTTAGTTTGTTCTTACCATTTGTCTGTTTTGTGTTTTTAGATTTGTGAAGGGAAAGACTATTTCTTCACAAGTGTCTTAAAGGATTTTAAAAAGGATTTTAAGATACTTTGCAGAACACATAAATGAATGATTTGCTTTTTTTTTATTATTTTGAAACCACTGTAAACCCTATTGTTTACAGAATAATAAGCCTTCACCCACATGCAGTGTCTGAGGTGTGCAGGACCTACAACTTTAGAAATAACAGCTCTAGATCATGATGTTGTTGAATCTTTAAAGATTCAGTTCAGGTAAGCGTGTTGGCTAAGAGAGAGTTGCAATTTTCCAGAATATGAACAAGCAGGGTAAGTCTATATTTTTCAAAAAAGGCAGAACTTTGAGACTTTGAAGAGAAAGGAAAGTTGGGGAGAGCTGAGGAGGGAAGAAAAATAGTAGTTCATGCTTTCATTGTTATATTAGCAGTCTGTTGAACCACAGAAGGTAGAAACTAATTAGAAAGAGGAGAGAGTCCTTGTGATGTGGTAGGAGTCTCTTGACTCAAATATCACTCAAAAGAGGGAGATAAACTGGGACAGCAAAACAAAATACTTGTTTTATTCTTTTTTATTTCTTTTGTCATCTTCAGAAACACCCACTTTAGCATCTTTGTGAAGTAAATATATCCATTGGTTTCAACTGCCATATATCCTGAAAAGACAAACTGTGAATTCAGATTTGTCATTAGGAAGGTGCTATAAAAAGTTTCACTGGTGTTCACTGTGTGCGTGTGTCTGTCTGTGCGTGTGATCTGTGCTAGTTATGAAGCTTTAAGACAGGGCAATAAAGCCCATTTCTATGATGAGATTACAAGTAGTGGTGATATGCCCAGGAAAAAATGAGAGACCAAAAATGGGAAAGTACTGTGACTTTATTCAGTCCTAGAAAAGCTTTCAGACATGGATATGGGGAGACATATATACAGCTTTGTAGCAGGGTCATACTAAGGAGCTCTACCCAGACTGTGGCCAGGGACCTCCAACTGTGCCTACACATAATGCTGAACACTTGCAACCATGTTATTTTTTCCAGGCATTACCAAGAAAACAATTTCTGTTTCAAATACTGGAAGAATTCTCCAATGCAGCTGTTTCCAGTGGCAGATACTTAAAAACATTAAATTTGCAATATCAAAAAAAGAAGAGGTTTCTAATACAGAAAAACAGAATTTGAATGGAATTAAGTTGCAAGCAAGTGTCTCTAAGAGGATACTTTCACCCTCATAATAAAAGAAAAATTAAAAATCTTAAGCATTTGAAGATATTTTCACAGAAAATACTAGGGAAGTGAAAATATAATTATTTATTACATAGACAGTAAAAACAGTTCTTTCCTCACATCATTGCTGCATTCAGATAGTCCATTCCATTTATTCTTGTTCTTTAAGACAAATAATGGTACAGGAAATTCCAGTTTGGATCTATGGTGTAAAGCAAAATTTTTGCTCTCTGGGAATCCTTATGCAAGCTGTATAACTTTATTCCATTTGCAGTCAACAATTAGTAAGAAGATTAAAACCAGGACTTGAAGAGCACTGAAAGCCACAAGTGAGGTAATTAGTAAAATGATAGTGAATTACAATCTCTTTCTAATGAAGACATCTTTTAGTGGTAAAGATCCACATATCACTCACTCAAGTGTAAATTGAGGAAACCAGAGCAATCAGGATGAAGCTTTGGCTCTAAACTACCTCTTATGCTAAATGGCAGCTCTAATAATCACCTATTGTTTCTCTTCTCCCTCCAACTACTGTGTATTTTTCCCCTCTTTTTTTCTTGGTTCAAAGCATTGCTGTAACATAGTATGCTTGTATGAAGGTAACTGAAAGAGATGGGGCAACCTGCCCAGTCACTTCCACACTTTCTCTGCATTCATAAGCCAGGGCCCATGGGTTCAAGAGCCATTTCACATCCAGTAACAATGTCATTGCCTGTCTATACTTGCAGCAGAGACATAAGTATGTGCTTAAAGATGGGTTCCCTTTGCCAACACTACAGCGATTTCTTTTTCAGGACTATTCCCCAGTCAGGTTGCTTTCTCAGCTGATGCCCACAATATCCTCAGCGCTTTCTCCTTCTGTTGCCATGTTTCTGTGTTTGCTGTTTGAGAACAAAATTATGTTTAATGAATGTGGTAGCAGTGTGTTCCCCTCACATTTGTGGATCATAAGTATTTTTTCGGTACAGCTGCTCTTAATGTACCTCATGAGCCTGGTGGGAAGCAATAAAAGACTAGCTGCTGTTACCATCATTATAATTATTAAGAGTTTAATCTGCAGTTCCTTTTTTTTAACAAAAACAAACAAACCCTGCAATGTAGAATAAAACTGTGTGCACAAACCAAAGTTTAAAATAGTTAAAATTAAGAATATTTCTGATTGTTTCATAAGCTGAAGCGTGCTGTATATCTTGAAGTGGTAAAAAAACTCAAACATATACAGCCTAATTGCTGCACAATGTACCAAAACTATTTCTGCCACAATTCATACTAAGCGAATCACAGGAATTCATAATGTATTTGTTGTTCCACTCCACAGATCAGTTTTAGAAACACAACTGAGCTGTAATGCACGAAGAGGAGAAGACAAAGCCTTGTACTTCCAGGACTCTGGACCAAGGAAGATTTCACTTTGTCGTGGTTTAGCCCCAGTTGGCAACTGAGCACCACGCAGCCGCTCGCTCACCCTCCCCCTCCCCGGTGAGATGGGGGAGAGAATCGGAAGGGCAAGAGTAAGAAAACCCACAGGTTGAGATAAGAACAGTTTAATAATTGAAATAAAATAATAATAATAGTAATAATAATAATAATGATAATAAAAATAATAATAATTGTAATGAAAAGGAGAACAAGAGAGACAAACAAAACCTAGGGAAAAGAAAACAAGTGATGCAACTGCTCACCACCCGCCGACCGACACCCAGCTAGTCCCCGAGCAGCGATTGCTGCCCCCCGGCTAACTCCCCTCAGTTTATATACTGAGCATGACGTCATATGGTATGGAATAGCCCTTTGGTCAATTTGGATCAACTATCTTGGGCTGTGCCCCCTCCCAACTTCTTGTGCACCTGGCAGAGCATGGGAAGCTGAAAAAGAAAGTCCTTGACTAGTCTAAGCATTACTTAGCAACAACTAAAACATCAGTGTGTTATCAGCATTCTTCTCATACTAAATCCAAAACACAGCACTATGCCAGCTACTAGGAAGAAAAGTAACTCTAACTCAGCTGAAACCAGGACACACTTCTTGTTGAACACCAAAGTATTCCCTGGGTTTGCGTTGTCACACTCCTGTCCTACAATAATCTCCAAAGGACAGTGAGTTGTCTACTCCTTTTCCATACTGCTTTTCCCTTTCCTCTCCCCTCCCTCTTATGTATGCTCTTGAAAGGTTCACATGAGTATGGTAGCATAAGTTTTTTACATGATAATGATGGCCAGAAATATCTTGTGAGATGAATCCCTTAGCAGAAAATCCAATTAATTCACAGGAGACTTGACCCACCTGACATCAGCAATTCTTTTTGATTTGGGAGCAGATTGGAGGACAAGAATAAATCTCAGAAACAGGTTGGTTTCTTTTTTTTTCTTTCTTCTTAGAACCAGTTTCTGAGTATTTTTATGTCAATACAAGAAAAAAAAATTCCTAGTTCAAACTGTATTTAAAATAGCTATTATTTTTGTTATTCTAGACTAACTTACTTTTTCAGTTCATAATGAATAATATTTCAGTGATTAAAAGGAATAACGAGCAATTACAAAGAACCGAAAATCACATCTTTAGCTGAAAAGCTCTTTATTGAAATTATTTTCTGAAAGTACAAATTATCATGTTTGTTAAAAGATGTTCTGATTCCCAATAGCTAAGGGAATAACATTGTTGAGATAGTGTATATTATAATTTCGGTTCTGTCAAGATAAAGGAAAAGCTTATGATTTGGCTGGGCTTAGATCATGTGTATTTAAAAAAAGACTAACTTATTTTTCAGTGGTGTCTATCTGTAAAAACAGGATAAATCCTTAGTTTGATGGGCTATTTAAGTTTGACCAAGTTCATAAAGGAAAACTGAGAAACCATGGGAGAAATTTATTTCACGTTTAACAAGCAGCCAGGTAACAGTGAAATTTGTCTAAGTGCAGTATTGTTGTACTCAGTGCACAGGGACTGGTACACTGATCTGCGTAGATATGTACTACTGGCTTCACTTGTAAATGCCAAGTCACAGCCTGAAAAAGGAGATGTATCCGACATGAATCATCTCCATATGAGCCTGTGAAAAATTGGCAGATGCTAATGGCAAACTTTTAATAGGACTTTCGAATTACCTGGAATTTGTATAAAGGGCTAGCAGGAGTTAAGAATAATCCTGTTGTTAAATATTGTTTAACATATTATTTAGTATACCATTAGATCAAAACAAACACATACTAATAAAAACACCATTCCCAAGAAAATGGATTTCAGCTGACCACACTAGACCACGCTATATGAGTGTCATTGCCTCTGGATCCTTCGCTGCACAGCTCCATGTGAAAAATGATGCCAAACCTGATGAAAGAATCATCCAAATAGTCATGTTATACCTCTGTACCCAAGGGTATCTGGATTTTTTGCTAGACCAACAAACAGAATATTTCATTCTTTTTAAAGATTTTCTTCTTCTCCTTTGTCATGTTTACCTAATGATCAGTCTAATATGAATTGCATTTATAACTTGTAGTATAAAATTGTACCAAAATACCTTGTTAACTTATTGTTTCTGTATGTCTTTAGTAAGTAATTAGATGCATTATTAGTGTACTTATCAGAAAAGGATCACCACCCCAATCTGCACCCCTGGATTTTGTATCTGTGTGCTATTTATAGATTGTTCCTTACTCTTTGACCCTCCTCCCAAATTGCCTATGTTGGGAATTCTTTGCACATAAATATTTACTTCTGTTATGACAACGGCAGAGTAAAATATCTGTAATATCTCTGTCTTTTTTTGTCTTTATTGTATATTTCCTAACAGTGTGATTATTGTTATTGAAAAAATGTTGTAATTAGGGAAAAATGGCATAATAAAAAGAAGGAGGACTGAAGAAGACTTAAGTCTTTTTAATCTTTTTGTAGTACATCAGGTTTTCTGAAAGCCTCATACTGATTTATGGCTAATACATTTAAGGCAAGATAAATTACTTGTAATTCAAGTCCTTTGTGCCATCACAGTATGAAATATACTATGACAGATTAGTTTTCCTTGCTTTCTTTTTGTTCTTCTTTTCCTGTTAGAGGATGATGCACGTGGATTTACCTTGTGAAAGAGAAAGAACAGTATCTGAGTAAAATTCAACACCAAATATAACATGGCATTACTAAGCTCTTCAAAAAATATTTCAAAATATTTGTGATCAATATAATGAGGAGAGGCATGATTCCCACCCCCTCTCCCTGATAGCTAGATTTTTGCCTAAGGCTGTGCCAGACAGACTATACCCATTCTTGTCTGATGGTGAAAACTGACATTTTGTAAATACTTAGATGGCTGACCAGCTGAGAATACTGAATACCACAGGTGCTAAAGGCACAGTCAGATGTATTACACTGCCCATACCTGATCTGGATTAAGTGTTGCTTTTTCCAATTTTATGCCTTCCTTATGCCAGCATTAAGAAGAGCAACACAGCATTTAATGATGACAGGAAAAGGAATGAGTAAGAGCAAAAAGGAAAATAAGTCATATTTTGCTAGAGGTTAATGGAGTTAAATATAATCCAGAAACATTTATTTAAAACTGCACACTGTGTTACAAAAAAGCATTAAAAATATTTTCTTAGACTTATTTGGAATCATAACTGCAATGGTTCTCTTTAACTTTATGCTAAATGGAATATTAAATTATTCCTTTTTAAATTCAAGTAGTTGACGCTTAAAGCTAAAGTAGAGCTAATTTCAAATGCTAACCTTCCTGTATTGAAGAGAAAATAAGAAGGACATAGAGAATATCTGAGTTATAATCAGAGTCTTCTGTATATATTTCCTCTATCCTTGTACGGAACCATTTGTCAATAATAGAGGATAAAAGAAGTAAGAGAGCATGCTGTACAATTTTTACTTCCTATCAGAAATTATTCATTATTTTTGGCACTGCAGAAGTCCACACAAAGCAATGGACTCACCTTCTTCACTCAACTGAGGTATGCAACAAGAAAAATACTAAGATGCAAAAGCTTTTTAACTAAGGCTCCTGAACTCGTCACTCCCATATAATTTCCATGAAGTAAGCATCAATAGCAGTATTTCTGACCTCCTTCATGGGATATGACTCATGCTTCATCAAGCCCCAAATTCATCCTGTGAGACTACTGAAGCTACTTATTAGATTTGAAATTAGTCTACCTCTGATTTGAAGTACAATGGGTGGAGAAAATCATCCTCTTCCGGCTGCAGCTGTGCTGACGGAAGCAGAGAGGAGTGATGCCACTTCACACCCAGCTGATCTTTCCCACCTCCCTGGTGGAAGTAACCACCCCTCCCCTTCCCATCTGTCACATGAGCTGTTCCTGTGAACAACCCCTTCTCCATTTCCACTAAAATTAACTGGGGGATGTTTGAACCCTTCTAATAGTAGATTTTCTTTAAGCACCTTCATCAGGGCTAAGGCAGGGTAGGAAGTGCAGAAAGGGCACTGACCCCAGAGGAGGGTGCCAGACCTGGGGTGTACCAGACAGCAACTCTTTAGCACCCATGCTGCAGATGGAGGGGGATATCTCCCTGCTGCATGACTATGACTGCAATAGGATGTCTTCCCAGGGTATATGGGAAATGGCAGAAATAAGATGTGGTGCCATGTACCCTTCCTCCATGACACACTTGGTTTAGGAAGTCCCCCACCTTGAGCACAGACTCCTTACCTCACAGTACCCTACATCACCCCCTTGCTGTCTAGGTGCAATAGTTTCTGGACTGAGCGGGAAACTGTCTTTTGGGGATGACGTGAGTATTGTTTTCTCTGGCTTACATTGCTCTTGAATTTGCTGCAAGCCCTGATCAAAAGCAGTGGATCTTCCCCCTTTAGCCACTGACTGCAGCACCAATACGAGTACTCAGCCAGCGATCAGATGAGCCCATTAATCTGATGGACTGTAAATTTGAAAACAAATATTTTTCTTCTTTCTTTTCCCCAGTAATTTCATGGAGCTAATCCTACATCTTGAATCCTGCTTTGGAGAACACTCAGAGACTAAAAACGTGGCAGGGATGAAAGGATGGAAGTGCCCTTTTCACTCACAGGCTGATCTTAGATCTGCTTGTACTGTGTTACTGCACTCCAGCTTACCATTTGAAGGGTTATGATTAGCACACCTCATTTAATGTGGGAATAAACTTTTAAGAGCCCTGTTCTCTGAGTCACTCATGCAAAAGCAGTCACCATTAAGATCTAAAAAGGATTGCTGTAAGCTTTCTTGCTTGTAATAATGAAAAAGGTTTGAGTAATACCAAACACAGAAACACAAATTTCAGTAGAGACCTACTGTGTTAATGAATTAGAAGTGTGAAGTGAAACATCCTCAGACCTTTAACAGATATGTGATACATCATTAAGGCAGAGAATCTAATGTGAAAGGCAGAGGAAGTTTCTGTAACAAAGGATGGGCTCTATACAGTAAGCAACAGAATCTGTTTTCAGTAGTAAAGGGTTTATAATGGCAGTGATTACCCATGCTCCAAATGTCTGACTACATGTAAGATAAGTGACATTAAAAACAATTCTCATTTGTATCAAAATCAATGGTAATTCTTGTTCAGAAGTATCTTACGCAACTGACTGCAAATATAAGTGAGCTGTCATAGCACGCTGATTGGCCATACTGATTAGCAGTACCACAGGTGTTTAAGTAATCCAGCCAGCAGGTCTTATTATTAATCAGCTTCTGATCATTCAGTTCTGAATTTCATTAAATTATGCTGGTAAATTTCTGGTGAAAATCTGGTTTACTTGTCAGATGGCATATTTCCAGAACACCTTTTTATGTACTGCAGTGTATANAGATGCAGTACTATCGGTCCAAGCCTGACCTACAAATAAGGTCACATGCGTTATAGAGTAAACCAAGAGTAAGCACTTCAGATTAAGTACAAGGGNGGCATCAGGGACACTGAAAAGTTGAGAGTACAAGGAAAGATGTTCCTTTCAGGGATTTTTGTGTCCTGAGTCTGGATCAGGATTTGTTCACGTATCTAAAAATGAAAGTTTTTAGAACATCCATGGTCAAAAGCAGAACAGTAAACTTTCAGATGGATTTAGTTTCCAGTATTTTCTCTCAATGATTCAAACAACTCTGCAAGTCTGAAACTAATTATGNTGTCTAAATTATCTCCCTTCACCTTGCTTCCCTGCCACTCAACCCTGTTTTCAAGATAACTGTTAAGATCTTGGATGTTAAGCTTCAGTACTGCCACAACTGCTCCACAGCTTGTCACAAGTCACTCCATAGAATAGATATACTTGCTCAGAATAATTCAGTATCTTGTTTTTTTGCAGAAACTTGAAGTGAATGACTAAGCACAGTACTTGCTGAAAGTAACGGAGCTCACCACAGCTTGATGGAATAAGAAAAGTTGGTAATGATGAACAAGGTACTAAGTGAGCTTCTGGATAAGATTAAGTTGTGGTTAAAAGCAGCAACATTTATTTATTATCAATCTGATCAGATTTTGGCCTAGCTTTTATTCATTTTGCCTTCAGCAGAATAAAAAATACATTAGAGGATGGGGATCCCACTCCAAGGCAAACCAATAGGTCTGCTTCAATGACATCCTTCAGGAGCAAGGATAGGAAGGGGAGCCTGAAACACAGAAATCACCCTTTTAAGTCGTCATAGGTGAAGGAAATCTTAGAGGCTACAAGTCAATTTTCTAAGCTAGCCTAGTTTAGTCACCTGATCACACGGATAAACAAAGTGGTTTTATAGAACTAAAGTAAAATAAAACAGCTTAATAATAAATTCTGCTTTGATCAGCAACAACAGTTAGCTTTTAANCTATACATGGTTTTTTCAGAAGCCCTGCAAAAATGATAGGCAATAATTTTCTGTATTTGCTTGAATCATATAATCTCTACAAATTAGTTTTATACATATTAATGCAACTTAACTGTGTATACATTTGTACAATACTTT
>VYZW01028598.1:3921-23821 GCA_013401315.1 Balaeniceps rex
GGGCGCGGGGCCCCCCCGCCGGGCCGGCCGGCACCGGCACCCCCGGCCTCCCGCTGCCGCGGGGCAGCGCCGGCGCTGTCGGAGCCCCCACCGCTTCCCCCCTCCCCGGGGGGGTGCAAATTGGGGGGGGTGCAAATTGCGGGGGGGGCACCCCTCGCCTTGGCACCGCTGTGCACTCGGCGGTGCCGTGCACCCGGCTCCTGGCACGGCGGCGTCCCAGGACACGCAGCGCCCTGAGCCCGAAATGAGGCACGGGCAGCGCCGGTGCCCCAGCACCCCTCGACGGGGCTGCTGCACCCCGGCCTCTGCGACCTGCAGCTTGACGGCCCTGCACGGGGACAGGGACGCCTCCTCCTTCCCCGTGTGACTGTCCCGTGGGGTGCTGGATGTGGCCGCATCCTGCCCGCCGCCGGGCGCTCTGCAGCACATGACAGGCACGGGCACTGACTGTCCCCTCTCCTTCCCAGTCGCTGCTTTTCCTGGGCTTGGTGGCTGCCATCTGCCTCGGCCTCAACCTCCTCTTCCTCACCGTCTACCTGATCTGCCTGTGCTGCTGCAAGAGGGACCAGGAGCCCGAGACCAAGCGGCCCCACTCCTGCTGCGTCACCTGGATGGCCGTCACCGCCGGGCTCATCTGCTGGTGAGGACGGGGACGGGGACCTGGTGCTGTCCCCCCATCACTGAGGGGGCTCTGCGCTCCGGCCATGAGTCGTTTTAATTAATCTGTGCAATTAAGTACGGTCCATCCCTGCCTCCTTCTGCGCAGCCACTGATGCCGGGGCAGCCCTGGGGACCGGCCACGGGCCAGCCCTGTCCCCATCCCTGCCACGGCCGTGCCGCCTTCCTGGCTAATCCCGGGCGGGAGCGGGGCCGGGTCGCTAATCCCAGCCCGGAGCAGATGGCGGGCGGCAGCGTGACCCAGCTGGCAGGTCCCGTGCGCGCCTGGCCTTAATTGTGACCGGAGCAATTAGGCGAGGGAACGCTTCTTTTGCCCAGCAGCGCTCTGGTGGCTTTCCAAGCCTGTCTTGGTTTTTTGGCAGCCCGTTGCCGGCAGGACCCCCCGCCAGCCGGCCTGTGTGCCCCCCGGCAGGCCTGGCCTGGGGGGGACGGGGTGGGACACGGAGCACTTCTGCTGCCCAGCCACGACCCGCTCGCCAGACAAAGGGGCTGGTTTTGCCTGGGCGGAACGAGATGGCTGCCTGCGAGCGTCGTACGGAGCAGGGAAATGGCACTAATGAGCTCGGCGTGCTCCCCCCGGGTCCTCCCGCTCCTCCAGCCTCGGGGCACCCGCCAGCAGGATCATTCTGCAGCTCCCCGGGGGCTTCGAACCCCCCCCTCCCCCCGACAGCCACGCTGAGCCTGTTTGCGGCCATTAAAGGCGTAATCGTGGCGATTGGGCCGGTGTCTGTCGGTTTTACCGGCATCTGCCATGGGGAGGGAGGGAGCACTGCCTGTACCGGCTGCGTGCAGGCATGTGCCTGGCCAGGGCAGGGTCATGTCCCTCCTCGGAGACGGCTCTGACCTCCAGCCCAGCTTCGCCCGCTGGCACACCAGGTGCTGGGGAGCGCCGAAGCGGCCGCCGTGAGCTCACCACGGGGCCTGGAGTGGCTGCGGCACGGCCCCCAGCCTGCCGCCCGCCTCCTGTCCTGGGGCTGAGCCCAGGAGCAGGTTTAATCGGGAGCGGCGGCGCTTCCAGCACGTTCCCCTGATCTGCTTTGCCCGGCCCCTCCGTGCTCAATCCCTCGGGGTTTGGCAGGAGGGAGCTTCAAACCCGCCGTGTCCGGCCCGTGGAGCAGCTCCGGGCTCAGGCGTCCCCAGGCCCCGTGGGCGCTGGCAGGGAGCAGGTCCCCATCACGGAGCTGTCCCTGTCCCATCTGCTTTGGCCCTGCCCTGCCGGGGGTGGGGGGTCCCCCAAAATCAGGATGCTCCAGGGAGCGTCCCCTGTCCGGCTGCCATCCCCGCGTCCTCCCTGGCCCCAAGGCAAGGCATCCATGTCGGGGTGCGCATTTCCCTCCCCTCTAATTAAGGGTCCCCTCTCTGCCCGCAGCACGGCCGTCGGCATCGGCTTCTATGGGAACAGCGAGACCAACGACGGGGTGTACCAGCTGCTCTACGCCCTGGACCACGCCAACCACACCCTGACCGGCATCGACGCGCTGGTAGGGCCGCGGGGCAGGGTCCCCCCATCCGACCTCCTCCATGTCCCTCTGGGTCGCATTGATCCTCCATCCTGGGTTTGGTTAAAGCACCGGGGAGGGAGGCATCCAGCTGGAGGGGCCCCAGCGTCCTGCGCTGCTGGCCGAGCCCTGCCTGCTCCGGCCGAGCCCCCGGGGCGGCCATGCCGCGCCGAGCGCGGGAGGGTGACGTCACCCCCCAGAATGGGGCCTTTGTGGCCGGGAAGGGCCGTGGGGGCCGCGGCAGGGCTGTCCCAGGGGATGGATCCGGCTCAAGCGCCGGCGGTCAAAGTGGGGCTGCTCTCCCGGAGGGTCGGCATCCCACAGACGGGGCGAATGGCTCCGCCGGGTGCGGGGCTGATGGCGGGGAAGCCCCCGGCGCCGTCCCGGCGTGGCTGACCGTCCGGCCGTCCCCAGGTGGCGGGCACCACGCTGCAGATGCAGGTGGGCCTGGAGCAGCACCTGGCGCGGCTGAACGAGCTCCTGGCCGCACGGGGGGACTACCTGCAGACCCTCAAGTTCATGCAGCAGTTGGCCGGCAGCATCGTCCTGCAGCTCTCGGGGCTGCCCGTCTGGCGGGGCGCCAGCGCCGACCTCACCGCGCTGGCCGGCCAGGTCGCCTACGTCGAGTATTACCGGTGAGCGGGGCCACGGCGCTGGGCTGCCGGAGCATCTGCCGGTGGGGCTGGGGAGGTGGGCGTGCGTGACGGAGCCTTCCTCTGCGCCCAGGTGGTTGGCTTATCTCCTCTTCTTCATCCTCGTCCTCACCGTCTGCCTCCTGGCCTGCCTGGGGCTGGCCAAGCGCTCCCGCTGCCTCCTCACCACGTGAGTACGCCACGGCTGGGCTCGGTGGTGCCGGAGCCACCGGGGGGGGGGGGGCAGAGCCGGACGCCACGGCGCGCTCACCCCTCTCCCCGCAGGATGCTGTGCTGTGGGCTGCTGACGCTCATCCTCAGCTGGGCCTCCATGGCCGTGGACACGGCGGCGGCGGTGGTGAGCGTGGCCGGGAGCGGGGGGGTGGTACCGGCTGTGCCGGGGCAGAGCCGAGGGCTGCGGGCGCCCGTCCCGTCCTTCCCAGCCCCGATGATGTCCCTCTCATCCCCACAGGGCACCAGCGACTTCTGCGTGGCCCCGGACAAGTTCATCATGAACCAGACGGAGAGCGACATCAGCGCAGGTGAGAGCCGGCTGCGGGGTGGAGATGTGCTCGGGGCAGGACCCCAGTGCTCCCCAAAACCTTCCGGGGGGTCCGGTGCTCCCCGCCACTGCGCTGCCCACCCCCGCGCTGCTCTGTGCGCCCCGGGGTGCTCACACCGACGTCTCCCGTTTGCTTTGCAGAGGTGGTTCACTATTACCTGTACTGTGACCAGAGCCTGAGCAACCCCTTCCAGCAGGTATGGGGGAGCCGGCACCCCGCTTTGTGCTGCCTGCGGTGGGGGGGGGGCCCGGGCAGCTCCGTGACCGCTCCCCGCTCCCCCCTCGCAGGCTCTCACCGTCTTCCAGCGCTCGCTCACCACTATGCAGATCCAGACCCAGGGCCTGATCCAGTTTGCGCTGCCCCTCTTCCCCACGGCCGAGGTACGGGGTGGGGGGAGCCAGGGCCCCGTGCCCCCCTGCTCTGCTCCCCGTCCTGCCCAGCGCTGCCCTGACCCCCTCTTCTCCCGCAGAAAGACCTGCTGGGGGTGCAGCAGCTCCTCAACTCCTCCGAGACCAGCCTGCACCAGCTCACGGCCATGCTGGACTGCCGGGGGCTGCACAAGGTGAGGGGGGGGCCGGGACAGGGGTGTGCAGCTCCTGGGGTCACCCCCCGACCGCCGCCAGCCCTGCCCCGTCCCGTCTCCCGCTGCAGGACTACCTGGACGCCCTTATCGGCATCTGCTACGACGGGGTGGAGGGTTTGCTCTACCTGGTCCTCTTCTCCCTGCTGGTGGCCGCCTCCTTCTCCACCATCATCTGCGCCACGCCGCGCGCCTGGAAGCACTTCACTGGCCGGTGGGTCTGCCCGCGGCGTCTGCCCACGCGTCCGCCCTGCCTTCACCGGGGGCACGGGGCTGCCTGCGCGGCACGAGCTGGGCACGGGGGGAAATGTCTTTGGGGCCGGGGGGGTGAGCGCCGGCGCCTTGTCCCCGCAGGGACCGGGACTACGACGACATGGATGAGGAAGACCCCTTCAACCCGCAGGCGCGCCGCATCGCCGCCCACAACCCGGCCCGGGGGCAGCTCCGCAGCTTCTGCAGCTACAGCAGCAGCCTGGGCAGCCAGAGCAGCCTGCACCCCCCGGCGCAGACCATCTCCAACGCCCCCGTCTCCGAGTACATGTGAGACCCCCTTCCTCAGAGACGCTGACCCTTGGGTCCCCCCACCTCGGGGACAGACGTCACCCCACGATGGGGGTCTCGCCGTGGCCCCCGCTCTGACGGGCTCTCCCCCTCCAGGAACCAAGCCGTGCTCTTCGGTGGAAACCCGCGCTACGAGAACGTCCCCCTGATCGGCAGAGGCTCTCCTCCTCCCACGGTACGGTGGACGGCCGAGGCCAAGTCCTTCTTGTGACGCCCCACGGGCTGGGGGGGGGTTTAGCCGGGTGGCGAGGAGCCCCTCTGCCTCGCCGGAAAGCCGCTCGCCCAGGGCACCGATGAGGTCTGCCGGGGTGGGGATGGCGGCGGGCGAGCTCGGCCCCCTCGTCCTACCCTTGCGGAGGACGTGCCGTATCTGCGAGCGCATCCCTCCCCGCCGTCTTGCTAACCCAGTTCCCGGCCGGCCCGCGGAGGCTGTGGGGAGAGGTCACCAACCACGTGCTCGGAGGAGACCAAAACAGTCCTCCCTTCGGCTGCTCTTCTCTGTCTGCTTTATTTCTTATTTATTCTGACTTTCAAAGGACGCTTTCCGCAGTCACCCGTGCACGTTTACATTTCCCCGCTGTTTGTTTAAACCCACCCTGTCTGTTAACGCCTGCTTTATTTTTTTTATTTCCTTTTTTTTTCTTTTTTTTTTTTTTTTCTTTTTTTGCATCAATTATTTTGGAGCTAAGTTGCCCATCAAGAGTAAGTTCAGCCGCTTCCTTCTCCCTCCTCGTCCCGGGGCAGCAGCTGGGTTCCCATCCTCCTTCCCCTCCTTGGTGCCTCCCTCCATCCCCTTTCCCGTGGGGCTGGTTTGCTTTCGGGAAGAGCGCGGAGGGCTCGGGAGGGACGGGACCACATTTTGTCCCCAGTGCGGCCCAGGACAAGAGGATTTGCAGCTCCGGTGCATTGGGAGTGGAAATGGTCCCCATCTCCCTCCCCTTCTCGGCACGGTTTTTCCCCTTCCCTTTCTGACAGCGTTTAATCTGCTTCGATGCCTCCACCCGAAGCAGCAATGCCCCCCGGCTCGCCCCTCGTGGGCACGGCAGCGGCACCGCGGTGGTGCCGGGGACACGGCTCTGGGCACGCTGCCGTGGCAGGGACACCACGCTCGCCTATTCCGGGGAAGATTTTTTTTGCCGTCAGGTGAAAGCGTGGAGCCGTGCCAGCGCGGGAGGCTGTAATCCGATTGCGCAGACCTGGCAGCTGGCGAGCCTCTTCCCCGGGAGGGGGTGAACAGGGGGGGGATTAATTTGAGCACTTCTCCCCACCCGGAATGGTCTCATTTAACCAGGATTCAGATCCCCGAGGAAGGACTTTCACGGTCCAAAATAACAAACTCGGAATAATCTTCCTTAATGCCTGGCCGAGGCGTCCCTCCCTCCTGCAAAACGCTGGAGGAATTGAATTCTGTGGTGTTGGCGGGGTGGGGGGGGCTGGAGGTTTTGGGCTCACCGCTACCCCCTTCCCGGCACAGCAGGGGGACTGGAGAGCCCCGGGGGGTTCAGCCTGCATTGGCTGCCGGCGCAGGCAGGCGGTGAGCCCCGGCACACACTGGGTAAGGCTTGTGCACGGACACGGGAGATCAGGGGGCAAAACCCAGCTCAGCTGCTGCAGAGACCCGGCCCCGAGCCTGGGTGCTCCCACGGGTCAGGGCTAAACCCCATCCTGCTCCACCGCCGTGCCTGCGGTGCCACCGTCCCCGTGCCGGCACAGGGAGGGCAGCTCAAGCCCGTGGCTGGCATCCCGGTGTGAGCCCCTCGGGATCGGATGCATCCAGACTCGGTGATTGGGGCTGAATCCGCTGCCAGGGTGGGGTTGGAAAGGTGGAGGACGAACCTGGCCAATGTCCCGGCGAAGGAAGGGGCAAAGCAGAGCCTGAGGCACTTGAAGCGCCTTGGGGCTCACCCCGAGAGCCGGGGGCTCTCTTCTCTCCCAGCCCTCGAAGAGGCTGCGATCAGGGTCTGGCCTCCTTCCCGTGGCAGCCTGGCAGATTAATTGGGGATTAAGATAAATGGGAAGCAATCTTCCCTCTCCATCCTTGCGTTTTCTCTGGCGGCTCAGCGGCGCGTGGCGGCACAGGGTTGGGTTGGCCGTGGCTGGCGGGGGGTCAGCGTGGCACGCCGTGGGTCGGGGGTGCGCTGACCCCCGTGTTGTCTCCCCGCAGTACTCCCCGAGCATGCGAGCCACCTACCTGTCCGTCACCGATGAGCACGTCAGGCGCCACAGCACCGACTTCCCAGCCTAACGCGCTCGCCCCGAGCAGCTCGCGGGAGGAGAAAATGCCACCGGCGTTTCTGTAACGGAAACCAGAGACACCTGGAAAGGACGCGGTGGGAAGCCCGCTGGCAGCGGCCAGGGGATGAGCCCCGCAGCGGGGAGCCCCGCACCCCCCCGGTGCTCTGCACACCCTCCTCTCCCCCTCGGCAGCTTCTGCTCGGTCTCAAGTCTTCCTGCCTTACGGCTGACAGCGACTCCGGGGCCGAACGCCGGCCGGCAGCGGGGCAGCGCTGCAGCCGAGCTCCTGGTGCGCCGGGAAGACTGGAGATGCTTCACGCCCCTGCGTCGACTTCTCCTTTCCCTTCCCGTCTGCACCAGCTCGGGGATGTTTTATGTCTTCTCCAGCTCCCTCTGCCTGGAGCGCAAAGCCTGGCACCACGGGCTGCCCCCAGCACCAGCCCCTCGGGGGGGGTCCCGGGGCAGTGGCTCCTTCGCTCCCGTAGCAATGCAGTACCAACCACTAGTGATCCCAGCCCCTTCCCGGTGCCCGCGGAGGCTTTGCCACGCCGTGGTGGTGACACTGGCTGCTCCCCTTTGCCACGCTCCTGCTCCACACGGGCAGAGCCGGCTCCCCATGCCCCTCTCGCTGCCCCCCCACCCCAGCCAGAGCTGCCCTGGGTTCGGAGGCTGTAGAATTAGGGATGTTTTGGCCTTGCTGGTTTTCCTTTGCTTCGCTTCTGAGTTTTATGAGTTCTCTGCAGGGCAGAGGCGCGTTTCGACTCGCTGCCTCTGTCCCAGCGTGGTTTTACTGCAGTGCATGTTGGTAGCAGGTTTTTGGCTGGTTTGTAGGCTCTTTTTGGCGATTTGGCTCCCCAGGGCAGGCAGGCTGGCAGTGTGGGCTGGGGCAGGCTCCCCTCCTGCTGCAGGACAGCCCTGGGGTAACCACGAATCCCCTGGGAAAGGGTCAGGGACTTCTCAGGTGTCTCGGGCAGGATGCGGTCCCAGGGAGGGGAAGGCATGTTCCTGGCACCCTGCCTGGCTTGCCTGGCATCGCCAGGGCTTCAGGCAAAAGGGTGCAGCGCTGGGGGCCGAGGAGCCAGGGGGAACCAGCATGAGCTGAACCGGATCCTTTGTGGCTGCCTGTTTTGGCACGGGCTGCCCCGGGAACCTCGGGAGGACGCGAGCAAAGGCCCCTTCCCCACAGCAGCCCCCACTCCGTCCCACCAACTGGGGATGGACCCAGATCTCCCAGCCCAAAGGGTGCGGAGAGAGTGGTGGGCATTTTCCTGCCCACTCACCCTTGGGGTCCCTCTCCCCAACCCAGGGCGAGTTCAGCTCTCATAACCACGTTTGGCACCCGTGGCGGTGGCTTAGCCAGGGCTGGGTTTGCGCCAGGGCTCTTCCTCACTGCGAAGGCTGTACCCACGCCGCGGGAGGGCAAAGCCTTTCCCTGACTGATTGCAATTAGCAGCCACCTCCTGTGCTGCTGGTGGTGGTTGTCCATCCCTTCCTCCCTGCTTTGGCTAACAGTGCTGCGGCCGGGCAGACCCCCGGGGTGGCCGGGCTGTCCCCCTCGGGCAACCTGGGGGGTCTTATTTGATAGCAGTGACTCACTGTGTCTTTTAAAGATAACTTGTACATACCCTTTGGTCCCCTAACGCCGTCTGTCCGTGTTGCGTGTGACTAGCATTACTTGCTGTTGAAAACTTCCAGGGAATTTTTTTTTTTTTTTTTCTCCCCAGCTTTTAACGTTTCGATGTAACGGTACTGGTAGAAGAGCTGTTTTTAAACGCATGTGAACTAACCTCATTAGGACTCCATCTAGGAGCTGGAGTCCGGCCTGATTTGTATGTGCCCTTTGGGGAAAAGACAATAAACACTTGTACTAAACTTATCTCCTCCTTGCGGCTTTCTCCGGGCTGCCCTGCATCTGCCGCCCCTGCTCAGGTTGTACGCCGTCCTGGTGTGCCGGCTTTGCTGCGCCAGGATTTTTCATGGCCAGCGCAAAGGCCTCGCTGCAAGCGCTGGTCCCAGCATTTCTCTGCAGTCGAAGCGGTTTTTAATTGGGCTTAAAATCCCGTGGCTGCAGCTTGGACTGGTTTTGGCTGTGGCGGGGGGCAGCTGGAGCGGTTTCAGGTGCGTCAGTGCTGGGGAGCAGGGGGGGACAGGCTGTGCGTGGAAGCGTGTCCTCGGTGCGAAGGCAGGGCCGGCTGCTGGGGGGGCTGGAAGGCGACCACAGGGCCCCTGGGTGCGCTGCGCCCTGGGAAGGGTGTTGAGAGCTGTGCCTTGTGCTCCTTCCCCAGCCCTTCTTGCATCGTCAGAGTGAGCGTAGGTGCGTGGGGAGCAGTGCTGTCTCCTGGTGCCTCTGGGGCCATGCAGCAATGGCTGGCTGCTGCGGCCCCGCGGGGGCAACTCCTGCCGGCTGCAGGGACGTTGTGGCACCCGCACCGCAGCTCCCCCAGGAATCTGGCTTGCTGCAGCAACCGCAGCTTGCCCCCCTTGGCCGGGGGCTGCGGCAGGAGGGGTCGGGGGAGCAGAGAGAGCGGCCCCGCCATGGGCCGGGCTCCCCTCGCTGGGGCTGCAGGGACCAGGCCCGGTCCTTGCACACAAGAGATGGGGCCCTCCACCCCCGCACAGTCGGGGCGTGGGGCTGGAGTTGGCAGCAAGGCCACCCCCGCTTGGGGAAGCCGCCCATGCCCTGTGCTAATTGCACCCCGCCTCATTAGCCGGGCTGTGCCCTCCCAACATGGCGGCAAGCGGCGTCCGTCACGTGGCGCCACCGCCCTGCCCTCCTCAAGATGGCGGGCGCCGCCACGTGATCGCCCTCCGGCGTTGCCAGGCAACGGCAGACGCGGCTCCCGGTGAGGCCGCGCTGGGGGGGACCAGGCCCTACCGGACGCCCGGGTCCTCGGGAGGAGGGCGGGGGTGTCCCCTGCCGCGGGGGTGTCCCCTGCCGCGGGGGGTGGGCCCACCCTGAGCCCCCCATCCCTTTCAGGGCCCTCCCGCAGCTGGACCCCACGGGGCTGGGGGCGGAAGGGGCGCCCACCGGACGCAGGGCCGCCATGGAGATCATCTACGTCTACACGCGGAAGCGCAGCGAGTTCGGCCGGCCCTGCAGCTTCTCCGACCAGCCGGCCAAGGTCAACGTGGACATCCCCCCCGACCCCAGCATGGCCAGCAGCTTCATCCTGAGGAACCCTGTAGACAGCTACGTGCAGCACACCAGCGACATGTCAGAGCATGAGGTGAGGGCTCGCCAGCCGCCGAGGGCCTCCCAGGCCGCTGCTCTGCAGGGCAGCGCCGTATGAAGGGGAAAAGTTGTGTTTTGTACCCATTTGGCTCCATCTCTTGCTCTGCTTTCTCCGTGCCGCCCCCCCAGGTCAACACCGAGCGGGTGGAGGTGGAATCCCGCGGTGTCAACCACGTAGAGGGCGGCTGGCCCAAAGACATCAACCCGCAGGAGGTGGAACAAACCATCCGCTTCAGGAAGAAAGTGGAGAAAGATGAAAACTACATCAACACCATCACGCACCTCGGCACCGTAAGGCCCTGCCCGTTCCCCCTCCTCGCCTCCCACTCCCAGAGCCCCCTTGCGCGCCCGCTGCCGGTTCCCTCGCCTCGGCAGCTCCCCGGAGGCACGGCCTCTGCCTCTGCTTTCCCTGCAGCTGATGGAGCACTGCGTCAAGCAGAACAACGCCATCAACATCTACGAGGAGTACTTTGAAGAGGAGGAGATGGCAGAGGTGGAAGACGAGCCCCCTTCTGCAAAAACCATCAATGTCATCAGGTAGCGCAACCAGCTGGGCTCCCCAGATCCACAGCGGGCTGCTGCGTATTAAACTGCCTTTGGATGCAAAGGAGGTGGAAAACCCAGCAGCTTTAGGGTAGCGCTGGATCAATCTATGGATGGACAGACCTGCTGCAGCCCCCCTGCTCCGTAACTCCGTCTGTTCCTCCCCTCCCTGCCCTCCGCCTTGCCCAGGCACTTTGGAGATAGGTACCACGGTCCAAGGACAGACGTAGCTCTGAGCATCTTCTAACAGTGCTTTAGACAGGCTTTTTTTATTTTTTTGGTGCCTCAGATTATTTTCAAATGTCAGGGGCTGGTAGGTCATTTCTGGAAGTCAGATCCAGTAACATAATTGGATTCTTAGAAGCGTATAACTGGAAAGACTTTATTAAATCATCAACTCTTCTCCCCCCGCCCAACCCCCAAGAGAATCGTTTCCTGCACTTAATGCTCAAGGGCTGCAGCTTGTTTTAATTGCGATTCCCACAGTTTCCTTTGGGAGACAGTCATCCCAGGGCGTGGCAAAGCTGTTAGCAAACTCACGTCGTTCTTTGATGTCCTGTTATCAAAAAGGGATCCAAACGTCATGAAGAGGACGGCCACGCATCTCTCCTGGCACCCCGACACATGCAAGAAACTGGCAGTGGCTTATTCCAGCCTGGAGTTCCAGCAAAACATGAAAGACATGAGCTTTGACTCGTACATCTGGGACCTTGGTAAGGGGAAGGGAAAACTCACCAGTCAGTAATGCTGCCGCTGCGGAAGCACTTTGTGTCTTCAAAGAGTGTAATGAAGCCTCACAGTGCTCCGGAGGGGGTGAACAGGGGTTCGGTTTCTGCTTTGCCCGCAGATCAATGCAGAGAAGGGGAGAAATGGGACCTGAAAGCTGGCCAACAGGTGGAAAATAGCCGCTAAAATCCCGCTACATGACTTCATGAGCTAGAGCGCCTGTGACCACAACAGGCAGCTGAGCCACACTGCTCTTATGTGGTTCTTGTCTTCATATGGTTCATTTGTGCTCGATTAAGAAAGAGGCAGCGCAAGCCCAGGCTGAGAATTGCCCTGTTCTGCCAAAGACTCTCTCAGACCTGTTGTATTTTGGAGTGAAAAACACAAAGAAGAGGGGTCGGGGTACGGGGGGTTGGGGTACCAGGGATCTGTCCCCCGGCTGGCAGGCGAGGACAGGTCAGCTCCCTTCCCTGGCTAACGGGAGGCATCCTGGTGATATGGCCACCTCATCCAGCACGGCTGGGCAAGCACCGGCGTGGCAGGGAGCCAGGGGTGGAGGAGCGGGGTGCGGTACCGGGAGGCTGGTTTAGAGCCGGGGGTGCTCGCCCTCCGGGCTGCCTTTGCACTTTGCTCTTTACTCATCCCTTCTCGGCAGAAAACCCCAACAAGCCGGAGCTCGTTCTCAAGCCGTCATCCCCTCTCGTGAGCCTGGAATACAACCCCAAAGACTCGCACGTCCTGGTGGGAGGATGCTACAATGGGCAGATGGGTAAGGAAGATGGATTAGGCGTGAGGCCATATTAACGAGGGCCTGGCTTCATTTTAATTCGGCAAGAGCCTGGTTCCAGCACAGCTACGCTCACAAAGGATGTAATGTCATTGGTGCTGTGGCTGGGAATATCCCCAGCACGGCCTGAAGCCCTGGGGCTCGGCGTGCGGAGGACAGGCATGTGCTCACCTGAGCAGGTACCCGGGGAGGGGAGGGTGCCGCGCCTGGGAGCCCTTCGCAGGCACTGGGGGCAGCGAGGCGGCCGCAGCCACAGCAAGAGCCTGGCAGGCGTTGCTGGGTCAGCTGGCTGAGCAGCATGCGTGCTGTCACGGCCCCGTACCCTTGCATGGCAAAAGCCCAGGAGAGTCGCCGTCGTTTCGTGCGCTGAATTGTTCTTGTGCTGCTGTTTCAAGTGCTTGGAAAAGGGCCCCTATTTGCTGGCTTCGTTTATGGCTCTGTTATTTACTTGGCCACGCGAGCCCTTTGATTTAATTGCACTCATTTCTATGTTTTCCTTGCCATTTGCAGCAGCAAGCGCATCTGACAGGGCACGCGTTACAGGGCTGTCACTGCACGCTCCGCAGGTGATGGAGGGGAGGGATCCATCCCTTGACAGGACAAGGGGTGATGGGTTTAAACTAAAGGAGGGCAGATTTAGGCTGGATATAAGGAAGAAATGTTTTACCCTGAGGGTGGTGAAGCACTGGAAGGGGTTGCCCAGAGAGGCGGTGGAGGCCCCATCCCTGGAAACATTCCAGGTCAGGTTGGACGGGGCTGTGAGCAACCTGATCTGGTTAAAGATGTCCCTGCTCACTGCAGGGGGTTGGACTGGATGGCCTCTGAAGGTCCCTTCCCACCCAAAGCATTCGATGATTCTATGATCTCACCCCGTCCTTCGCGGCGCTCCCCAGGCGCGTGGCGCGGAGCACACTCCGTCACATCCAATCGCCTAATTAGAAGCGAGCAAGAGGGAGCGCGTGCGGCTCGGTGCGAGCGGGGCCCAGCTGCCTAACCTTTGCTGAACCGCGGCCTGTCCTGCGCTGTGGCTTGCCCTCTGCTGCATGTCAGAGGCAGAGATAGGGACGGCCGGCCGCTGCTGTCTGCGGGGGACCTGCCTTCGTTAGCTAGCTCCCTTCGGGCACCCAGGAGGGGAGCGCAGCCGGGGTCGGGTCACACAGGCTGGTTTCTAGCAGCGTCAAGGGTAAGAGCCGCTGTTTGGAGTTGACAGGGGGCTGGGGGCTGCTTGGACCACGTCTGGTCCTGCTGCAACCCCTTGTGCAGAGCAGGGGGGAGCCGGGGGGATTTATTGTCTCTGGGGATTGTAGTGCATCTGCCAGAGAGAGAGGTGATCGCTGCAGAAATGCTGCGGCTGTTTAGTACGTTGCCACCACCTAGCTCAGCGTTTGCAGAAGGTGCAAATTGCATGACCGCTCAGAGTGGGCATCCCTGCGAGCGATCACAGCAGCGGGCTCCCAGCCCGCGGGGCACGTGCATGGTTCTTCTGGGGCTGGGAAGTGCGGGGGGAGCACCCGGTGAGGTTTGCTCCCCGTTCTGGCTTGGGCAGGGGGGCAGCGTCTCCTCGGCAAACGCGTGGCAAGCAAAGGAGGCAGGCAAGGGAGCCGGTGCAGATCTTGACATCTCCTTTTCCTTCCCAGCTTACTGGGACACCAGGAAAGGGGGGCTGCCCGTGGAGGTGTCCGCCGTGGAGGTCAGCCACAGGGACCCCGTGTACGGAGCCATCTGGCTGCAGTCCAAAACGGGCACCGAGTGCTTCTCAGCCTCCACCGACGGGCAGGTAAAGGGCAGGGGCAGGGAAGGGTGCCAGGCACTCGCACAGGGGCCGTGCTGGCAGGCACCGACAGCCCAAAAGAGCTTCCCCTGCCTGCGCTGCCCCTCGCCAGCCATGGCAGCACGGGAACCAGGCCCCCAGGCTGGCAGCACGGGCTGGCACAGCGCAGCTGCCCGGCTCCAGGACACTCAGCTCCCCAGCACCCGCGGCTGAGCCGGGAGCAGCCCCTGCCCTGCAGCCCCCTCCTGCTGCTTGTCCCGTGCAGGTCCTGTGGTGGGACATCCGCAAGCTGTCCGAGCCCACCGAGACGCTGATCTTGGACATCACCCGCAAAGGGCTCTTGGAGAACGCTCTGGGTGCCGTCACGCTGGAGTTCGAGCCCACCATGGTGAGCATCCCTGCCCTGCCGTCAGGATCACCCTGCCTGCACACAGCCGGTATCCTCACCTGGGCAGGAGTGTGAGCCAAGCCGAACTGAGCCGAACCCCCGCGGGCAGGGCTCCAGGGGCACGGCACAAGCGTCTGATGCCCAGAGTGACCCAGAGCACCGTGCTGCAGCTTGCAGCGTGTTCTCACCCATCTTTAAGAATTAGGAGTTGATGTTCTCCCAAAACACAGGGTTTTGCTGACATTTTGGTCTCTAAATCCCCCAGATCGTGGCGGGTCCCAGGGCTCCGTTCTCCCCAGGCGCTGGCTGCAGCAGGCTCCACCCTGCTCGGACAGCAAAGCCCGTTGCTGCCCCAGTGCCCCCTGCACCGTGGGGTCCCCAGCCTGCTGACGGCTGCTCTCTCCTGCTCCCACCCTCAGCCCACCAAGTTCATGGTGGGCACAGAGCAGGGCATCGTCATCGCCTGCAACCGCAAGGCCAAGACACCCCCGGAAAAAATCACCAGCACCTACAGTGGCCACCACGGACCTGTCTACGCGCTGGCCAGGAACCCTTTCTGCCCTAAAATCTTCCTGACGGTCGGCGACTGGACTGCTCGAATCTGGTCAGAGGAGAACAAGGAATCGTCAATTATGTGGACCAAGTAGGTGTCGGTGTGTGTTTGCCTTTCCAAAATAATCATCTTTTTTGTGGAAGAGCGTGTTCAGGGCAGGGGAGCAGCGGGGTCTGGGCTGCGCAGGTCAGGCAGGAGGTGGTGGGACGGTCACCGAGGCAGAGCGGTGCCAGCGTGGCCAAGGGCACTGGAACGGAGGGTGCCCAGGCCTGGGCTCTTGGCTGAAGGCGCTGCGCAGGCAGCAGCCATGGGGCCAGGGGGATGGAGGCCACGAGCCCATCCCCGCTGCGTCGGGTCTGCCGGCAGGTACCACCTCTCCTACCTGACAGACGGGTGCTGGAGCACCGTGAGGCCAGCCGTCTTCTTCACCACCAGATCGGACGGGACCCTGGACGTCTGGGACTTCCTCTTCAAGCAGAAAGATCCCTCCCTCAGCCTGAAGGTTGGGTCCCCGGCGGCTCCAGGTCCCTCGCCCTGGGAGGGGAGCGGGGGCTGCCCCCGGCCAGCACCGGCAGCAGGCTGCGTGGCAGATCTGCCCTGCCCTGCACCGAGCAGGCAGAGCCGGAGGACAGGGTCCCATCCTGCCTGCGCGGAGCTCGGGCTGAGCTCCATCAAGCAGCAGCTCTCCCCTCAGCCCTGAGCTGTGCCTGGAGCTCGGTGCGCCCAAAAACTCGCACGTAGGCTCCTGTTCTTGGCAAACGCGTGGATTTGCCTCTGTTACCTCATCCTGCCTGACTTCTCCCGTGGGGCATCACGTCAGGGCTCAGTGCCACCACCCGTCTGTCCTCCCTCCCCAGGTCTGTGACGAGCCCCTCTCCAGCCTGCGCCTGCAGGACAACGGGTGCGTCGTTGGCTGCGGCTCGAAGCTGGGCACCGTCACCCTGTTGGAAATCTCCTCCGGGCTCTGCACCCTCCAGAGGAACGAGAAGACCCTGGCCACCGCCGTACGTGTGCTTCGGCCACGAGCCGCTGTGCCAGGTCACAGCGAAGCCCTCAGCACCGCTGGCGTGTCGCTGGCCCCGTGCACAGCAGCTCTGCCAGCACTGCCAGCGAGCCCTGCGCCGTCCCTGTGCAGAGCACGCTGTCCCATGGGGTCCCCTGCTCGGCCCTGCACCCCTCAGCTCCCACCCCACCCTAGATGTTCGAGCGGGAGACGAAGCGGGAGAAGATCCTGGAGGCTCGGCAGCGGGAGATGCGGCTGAAGGAGCGCGCCAGGTCGGAGGGCCAGGGGACGGAGGTGGAGGAGAAGCCGATGGAGAGCCCCAGTGAGGTGCTCGACCGTGTCCGCAGGGAGTTCTTTGAGGTCATCGAAATGGAGCTGCAGAGGAGGGCACAGGCAGAGACCCAGCACCTGCGTGGCAAGGTACCGGGGACAGGACGGACAGACAGCCGCAGCAGGGACTCCCTGCCGTGGGGCAGGGGACGTGGCTCAGCCCCTGCCTTTCAGGTTAAAGACCGCGCCAGAGAGGAGGCGGCTGCGCAGGGGGAAGAGAGCCAGCTGCCCCAGGACAAGGAGGAGGAGGAGGAGGGTGCCGCCAAGGTCAGTGCACGCCAGCTTCGCGTTGCTTTCCCCCTCCTTGCTAGGGTTGCGGCTCCGTGGCTCATGCAGGGATGAGGCTGCTGTCCCCGAGCCGGGCAGAGCTCACGGGGTCCCTGCCTCTGTGGGGTGACGAGCAGAGGGTCCGCACAGCTCCCTGACCCCACGCCTTCGTCCTCTGCAGGAGCCGTAGCCGAGACAGGACCGGTGGGTCGCGCAGAAACCCTCGATTGGTCACAGATGCTCCCCGGCCCTTTGCCCTCCTGATTTTTTTTCTTTGGGGTGAATAAACACGAGCTTTCCACGTCACGTTTCCTGTTTTGTCACAGCAGGGTTGAGCAGAGGGTGGGAAAGTCGCCTCCTCTCCCTCTTCATCTCCCCTCCTCGGGCCAGGCCGCGGATCAAAGCCGGCTGCTGACCACGGTGGAGCGCCCATGGCAGCAGGGTGTCCCTTGGTGCGTCCCCAGCCCGAGGAGCAGGGCAGAGCAGGGCAGCTCGTGGCAGAAGCGGGGTCCCGGTGCAGCACCGTGCCCCTTCCCAGCTGGAGAGTGATGCTGAGCAAAGCCCCGCGCCCGCAGCCTGCCAATATCCCTGCGGGAGCAGCCGGCAGTGCCTGGGCCGGGGTTATCGGCGCTGAGTAAACACAGCCCGGCCGGTATCGCCGAGCAGCTGCCCCGTTAATTATTAACGAGCTGCTGGTTGCGCTCGCCCCACGGCACAGAGGGATGGGGCCAGCGCGCAGGCGGCATCCCGCGTGCCGGGGCTGGGGGTGATCCCTCCCGGCAGGACCCTTCCCCAGGCTCTGCTCGGGGGTGGAGGGTGCGCAGGAGCTGTGGACCCATCCTGCGTGCGTGGGGTGGCTGCACGGCGGAGCGGCCGGGTGCGGGTCCTGTCCGGGCAGCACGGACAGAGGGGGAGAGCAGGTCACCTGCCGCCATGGGAATGGGGGGGACAGGGCTCGCGGCCCCCCAGCCCCGAGCTGAACACTGCCACGTCCCGGCACAGCCGGCCGCCGGGCTGGCAAGCGCTGCCCAAGGGGCAGGTTCTTCCCCGGCTGTGGGAAGGAGCCGGGCACCAGCCCTGCGGCTCGGCCAAGCGCCTCGTTGAGGGCCAGCCCGATCTGTGCCAGCAGCCAGAGGTGGAAAGGCATTTCCCCAGGCCGTGCGCTGGCTGCGCCCCGTGCGGGACGGGCACGTTTCCATCCAGCTCGTGGCACCCCGACCACGCCGCGGGGCTGTGGGTGCAGCCGGGAGAGGGCGCGGAGCGTGGCCAGAGCCGCACGCACCACCGGCCGCTGTGCCGACAGGAGCCAGCCGCGCTGCCGGTGTTGTGTACGGCTCAGCATCGCCAGGGGACCGGGGCGGATGAGTGGGATGGGGAGATGCAGCCTCCGGAGCACCTCCCAGCCCGGGCCGGGGGGCACCCATGGGGCCAGCCCCCCCAAGGAGGTCAGAGGGGCTGTGCCAGTGCCCGAGGAAGGAAGGAGGGAGAGCCAGGCCGGGCTGGAGGTGCCCCGCTGAGCCCTCCCACGGGCAGTGGGGGCTTTTAGGGACAGGGCTGCGGCGAGGGGACAGAGCGGGGATCAGCGCACCCCACACACCCCCCATGGGGCACCTCCGCTCCCCTCGGCCCCCGTGCCCTAGTGAGGACATGAAGGCGCCAGGGGACCAGCAGCCGGTGGTGAGTTGTGGCCGGTGGCACGCTGTCCCCGGGGGGAGCAGCACCACTGCCGAGGGCAGTGGGGACACCTGGATCCAGGGCACCCCACGGCTGCACCCCACAGGGCTGGGACACAGCAGCAAGGGGGGGACATGAGGGGGACAGGGTGGCTGGTGTGGCTTCCCTGTCCAGCCGTCCCTGCCGCGCCTTGGCACCGCAGGGCTGGTTTGGCAGATGCCGTTGGGGCACCCTGGGGGGTTTGGGGGCACAGAGGCATGGCACCAGCCCCCCCCATGGTCCCCCCACTCCTGCTGTGCCACCGCAGGCTCACCCATCCCCGAGCCACGTCGGCGAGGGGCCGGGTGCCAGCAGGAGGGCACGCTGCCCGGCTGCCCCTTTAAGGCCAGTCCCAGCGGTGTTCGCTTTCGTCCCAGGAAAATTAACCTCTAATTGCAGCGCCCGCCATGGGGGGGTCCTGGGGGCTGCGTCGACACCGCACCGCCGAAGCCTCGGCTGCCGGACCCCGCCGCGATGGCTCGGGTGCAGGTCCGTGTCCCTGTGTCCCTGTCCCCATCCCCGCTGCCCCGCGCTCACCCCGCCGTGTCTTGCAGGTGGCTCTTCGCATCCGTCCGATGAGCACGGCCGAGCTGGCGGAGGGGGCCAGGCCCATCGCCCACCGCGTGGACGAGCAGGTACGGCCGCGGGACGGGCACCCGCGCATTCGTCGGGCACCGCCTGGCCTTGGTGTTTCGCCCCCCCTGCTTGCCCCGTGCCCATCCTGCGGGGTCAACAGGGCCAGGAACCCCAGGGCAGGATGCGACCCTCGGCGCGGTGCACGCCCCGGGCTGTCCCTGGCAGCACCCAGCGCCGTGTGCGACGGCACAGGCCCTGGGGGGGCACCCCGCAGCCTCGCAGCCCCTGCAGGAGACCCTACAATAACAAAGCAGTAGGGTGGGAAACTCCGGGGGCTCTGGGGCAGGAGCCCCCCTTCTTGCGGTGCTGTGGGGCACCAGCGCTGCCGGCCCCTGGCCCCAGCCCTGGGCGGAGGTGGAAGCAGGGCAGCAGCGAGGGAGCAGCCTGCGTTACGGGAAAGGCCAAAATCTGCGTGGCAATGGGAGCGGGCAGGGACGCGGGGAGCGGGGGACCCTGCGAGGGGCCGTCCCACACAGGGACAGGGACGCGCAGGGTCCCTGTGGGGTGCCGGCATCCCCAGCCGCCTCTCGGTGCTCGGGCAGCGGGCACCTTGGCGGGACAGAGGTGCCTTTGTGCCGCCGTGCCCAGGTGGGTGCAGCGGGGTGGCCGGCCCGGCAGGTCCCCTGGCACCGCGCACAGAGCTGGCTTTGAGCCCCAGCCCAGCCTGGGGACAATGGGGCGATTCAGGAGCACAAAGGGCCCCGCGCCGCCAGCACCGGCACCGGCCCGGGCACCTCCTGCGCCCCGGCGTGGAGGGGACGCCGGCGCCGGCAAAGCAGGGGAGGGATACCCACGGGGTCCCACGAGGGCTCAGACCCACTGGGGAGCACATCCCGGTGCCCGCCCCGTGCCAGCGTGCCCCCCACCCATGCCAGGGTGCCCCCTTTGGCTCTGTGCTCACGATGCCGCCAGCCCACGGGGCTCCCAGCACCTCGTTACGACACGGGGCCCAACTGGGTGCTAATTAGCACAGTTAACGGCGGTGCAATGCTGCCACGGGAGGCTGGAGGTGACCCCGGAGCAGAGGGGTGGTGGGTGCCCGGGGCCGGTGCGTGCCCCCTGGCCAGCCCCACTCGCGTCCCCCGGCAGGTCGTGGTGCTGCGAGACCCCATGGAAGACCCCGACGACGTCCTGCGTGCCAGCCGCTCCCGGGAGAAATCCTACGTCTTCGACGTGGCCTTCGACTCCACGGCCACCCAGGTG
>VYZW01028605.1:0-45900 GCA_013401315.1 Balaeniceps rex
TTTTCCAACCAAAAGATTCTGTGATTCTGTGTGTGATTCTGTGATTTTTTCTAACCAGCACTTCAGCATGGGATGGAGAGGGGACAGGTCATTTTGGCCAAACTGTAGTGTTAGGAGATTAATTTCGCAATGCAGGTGGGAGAAATTTCTTGGTGGTGTTCTTTGTTGGTCATGTTCTTCATGTTGCTCCATCCAAATATGGGTATTTAAAAGTCTTTAACAAATTGCAATGGAGTTGTCCTATAATTTAGTAACCAGTTTCCTGTCCCATGAGATGGCCTACACTATAGTTCTTGCAGAAGACTTTTCCTGTGGTCACAGAGAGTAGGTCAGCCAAGGAGGGAAGCAAAGGAAAGAAAAGGTGCTGGGAGCAGCGGAGGGACACTGGGAACATGTGAAGCAGGGGAAAGAGAAGGAGGAGGAGGAGAAACACCACGGAAAAGCAGGGAATGTGGAGAGGAAGGGTTGGGGCTGGAGCTGGAAGAAGATGAAGAGCCTTTGCTGGAAGTCTGTTTGGGAGGTTTGTTTTGTGGAGAAGATCTTGAAGGGATGGACAAAAAAAGCTGTGTCCATCAAAGTGTCTTCTCCTCCAGGTCTTGGCCTGGAATCAAAGACTTTCACTCTCAGCATTACTTTGGTACAAGCAAATGAACATGGAAAGTAATGTCACAGCTTTCTAGGACTGATCTACACAGAGCATGAAAAACTTCTAGTACTGTGAGCTGCCCTGTTGGCTTCTTTTTGTTCTTTTTTTTTTTCTTTAAACCAAGAAAAATCACTGATGAAACTGTATTATTGAGCATTATTAAGTGAACCAGATGTTGCCCTTCCTTCCCTGGAAACTGCAGCTTTCAGCATGCTTTGCACAACTCTACTTGATTAACAAAAATAAGGTGTTTCAGTAGGTAGGTCCAAGCACCCAGCACTTTTGTGTGTCAGGTTTCTGCTGCTTCGAGGTTTTCTAGGGAAGTCCTTAGCGACAAGGCAGGTCGGAGGCAGCGCTGGGAAGCCAAGACAGCGGGGTCAAGGTCCGCATCGGGGGTTGCAAGGAGGGGCACAGGCACAGCCACAGCATGGCCCTGGGGCCGGAGGCGAAAGCCCCAGCTTGCAAGTAGCTCCCAGTTAAAGTTGAGGAGCCTCCCTGGGCTCTTTCCTGGCCTTAGGCACAGCCAGCTGGATGCCCAGGATGGGGAGTGTGCGTCGAGCCCTGACCGAGGCAAGGAAAATTGTGCTTAAAATGGCATGTGTTCATGCGCTAGTGTGTGCATGCGTGTGCCTGTGCAATGCATAAAGCACCGCTGGATGGTAAATGATACCTGGCTATAGGGTGAATTGTGAGTACCACTGCCATCAGCGAATTCAGGTGTCGGGTAGACACTGATGAGGGATTTGTAAGACCCAGCGCCACCAACTGCTTAATTCCATGAGTGAGGGATGTAAACAGCCTTTATTTAAAAAACAGAATGTAAGGTGGGGATAGTTTGAGCTTATTGGCACTGGCAGACAAAATTTGAATACTTTTACAAAGAGCTCCCATTTTTTTTTTCCGTGGCCTTTTTGTTCTCATTGCCACTCTCTGACCCTTTAGCAATCACCATGGTAATTACCAAGTAATGCCCTATTTACAAGTACCTACAGAAATTTGCTGGAGTTTTGCTTGAGCCCGTAGCAAAATGTCTAGCCCCAGACGAGGAGACAGGTTATTTCTCAAATTCAAACTTTTCTTTAACAAGACTGCAAAGGCTGGAGTTCTGCTGAAGTTAACAGACCTGTGGGGATTTACACTAGATAAGCATCTGCCCAGTGTTTAACTGAGGCCATGCATGTTTCCAAAAGCATGTAGGTCATGGTAATCTGGATAGAAAGAAGTGTGTTTTTAAGTTTCGTGCTGCTATTAAAAATATACACTGTACTGTGTGTATTTCCAGGGGCAGCAAAAAGTTTCAGAAATCTCTCTTCATCTTGGACAGTCTGGTCTTAATTGTTCCATGACCAGTCCATATTTCACATGTGAAATCTGTGCTGTGGAACAGGTTTCCCAAACGGATGGTGGGATCTCTGTCCTTCGGGCTTTTTAAAACTTGGCTGGTCATGGCCCTGAGCAAGCTGATCTAACTTGGGGCATAACCCTGCTTTGAGCAAAAGGCTGCAGTGCTTTCTGTTACTGTGGGAGAAACACGATTTCCAGGAGTTTCTGTCAAATCAGCTCAAATCCTGTCAACGATATAGGGAAATGACCCATGGACACAAGCAAAATGACATCTCAAAATGCCAGGTGCTCAGATCTTATTTCTCCCAGCTGGCTCTGATAGTTTTGCTTATGCAGTTTGGGTCTTTATATGCAAATCACAGATTTGCCAGCATGCTGGACCATTATCGGAAAACAGATCTTCCAGAAGTTATTTAAACAGTCACTTCCAGGTCATGTTTTGGACAGGGAAAGGGAAGGAGAATGGCATCTTTTTGAGGCCTTTGAGTTTCCCTCCTCTTTATTCCACTGCAAGGCAATGCACTTTTGCTATGTGAGAGTGTCTTTATTACTTTAAAAAACAAAGAACAAGGGAAGGTGGAAAATGAAATGTGAAAATACAAAAAAAACAAAAGTATTTTTTCCTGTAACAAGTGTTTATTTAGATGTGAACATAAGAAAAGGTCTGTAGGGCAGGGACAGGCTAAGATCTGCTTCCAGCAAGTAAGTCCCAGAGCAGAAGACACTCTTCGCCTGAGCCACACGCTAAATGCAAGAGGCACGGGACTGACCTCAGCAGTCAGCAGAGAGAGGGGGCCTCCAGAAGGTACCCCCACCCCAAAGGCAGGAGGACCAGCGATGGGCTCAACCCAGCCCCCCGATGCTCAGACAGCGAAAGCCAGGGCAGTGCACCCCACGGGCAGCACATGGTGCCCCTGATCCTTCTTGGGGGTCCTCATCAGCGATCCTCGGGGCCCCCCCTCTGTGGTGAGGAGCAAGCCAACATCCCTGCGTGGGTCACAGCAGTGGGGGGGGACTCACAGGAGGGGGGCACTGGCGCATCTGCTCCGCTGGGGCTGACAGCAGCGGGCTGGCTGTGCAGAGGGCTCGGTTTCCCCTTTAAGACAGGGTGGTCCTTGCTGGTTCTGTGTAAATAGCTGAGCACTGGAGGTAATTTCTTTCAGTCACTTGTTACACAGCTTTATTGAATGGGGAGTGTCAATTTTTTCTCCTCAGAACTAGTCTGGGCAACACTGACAGAGGAGTTGAAAAATAAGAGCTAATCCTGCAGGAATGACTCATTCTGGCATAGGATTTGCAGAGCAGGATGAGAAGTTCAGGTAAAACAAAGGGAAATGGAGGCCGTAGTAAAAGTCTGTGGTTTGGAGCACGACAGTTTAACTGCTACAGAGTCAAAGTTGGAAACCCCCTCCCAACAAATTGCTGTACTCAAAACCTTGGCAATGTCTAGAACAAGCCAATATTTGAGCACACTTGTTCCAGAAACAGAGGCTCTTTCCCATGGGAGCTGTAGATTGGATTGCTAATTACCATGAGACTGGAAAACAATTATTATTATTATTATTTTTAATTAAACACAAATAAAACAATGGCTGTCCCTTTAAAGTTTGACTTTGAAATATTTTCTGCATTTTTTAGCAGGGGTTACACTGGCCATGTCCAAACAGAGCAGCGCTGGAGTTTTGACAAAGGTTTAAGGTTATTTGCAACCAGATTTCTCTAGCAAGGACAACATGGTAGTTGGGGTGAAAGCACAAGCTCAGCCTAAATATCTGGGCTGGGGAAAGGGAGGTTAAATTTCTTGAAGCTATAGTAGACATAGAGATCATTTTTCTGTGCATCCTTTGGCAAGTCTTTTAACTCCTTTAGCTTGCTTTCTTCACCTGAAATCTGTGCAGACACATTCAGATGGTTGCAGAGTAGTGGCTCAAGAGAGCTGCCCTCCAGAGTGTGGATTAGAGAAGGTAATTTTTCCATTATTATTTAAAACATTTCACCTTGTAAGATAAAGATGTTGTGTGGTAACAGCAAAAAGCAAAAGCATCATGGAGTCACAGAGGAGAGGACACTTTTCCATCCCAGCCTTTCCCACACCTGTTTATTAATAAATATGTGGCACTTGCAGAAAAGTTGTGCTCAGATGAGGTGATCACATATGACAAAGGTCATATGCTACAAGGCGTAAAACACTAAGAAGTTTTAAAAGAAGTTATTTCCAAAATGGCCAGAATGTTAGCAGAAGCGCTGCAGCCTTTCAGTAGATGCATGTCCTGTTTTGCAAGCCAGGAGGGGAGAAAACCAGTTGGGCTTTATGGATGAGCTGAGACCTGGGAGATGTATTGGTGCTTTGCTTACACCTGGCAGGTGGTGAAATGCTGCAGTCCCTGTGGCAGAGCTTCTGCAGAGCCAGTTTGTGTCTTGCCGCTCTTTAGGCTTTGCTGGGAGCAGATCTGAGCTGCAAAGGAGTCTTGGGCAGCAACAAACAGGACAAGGCTTGCTGGAGCTGTAAGACTACCCAGGACTTGGTGGGGACCTCCTCAGGTCCCTCATGGGGCTCAGGCCAGGCTGCCACCTCCAGCCAGGCTGGCGCAGCGGGGCTGCCGTGCATGCCAGCGCATTCCCCCGCGGATTAGCCCTGCAGGGAGTGTGGTGCCAGAGGAATGTCCTCCCGGCACAACCTGAAACCCATGAAAAACGGTGCGTTGTGGCAGCTCTGGCAGTGCCGTGACCCCTCAGTCCTGGGTCGGAGCTGTGTCACGGGGGATGCTCTCCGGGTGCCCAGACCCTGGGGGACCTGGACCAGAGCAGTGCCCTTGCATGCTGTGTGGCTGGGCTGGAAGGAGCATCTCCCAAGAGCAAGGGACCCTGGGTGAGGGCATTGCTGGCAGGCTTGGATTCGTCTCCTGGTACATTCTGCCTATGGCTGTGGCAGCAAGGCTCACCACCGCTGCAGAGCAAGCTGGGCGGTTGGTTATGGGGAAGTGGGTTTTCATTTCAACACCCTGGGGCTTGAGGGTCCTCTCCCCTCCCTCTTATGTCCAGCTGCTTGGCATAGCTGTCAGTGTAGACGCTGACCTAGCTCCAGAGCCACCAGCGTGCTTATCAGTGTGGCATCAGGAGGTGCTGCTGCATGCCCTTTCCTACAACACCCCTTGGGCAAAGAGGGTCATCGCTGTGGCCAGGGATGCAACGTAGCTCATGTTGCTGTTTTAAGGCCAGCTAGCAAGTGCAAAATGAAACTCAGTCAACGTCCGATGCTCATCCCAATTTCTTCCATCAAGAGTTCAGCCTCTCCCCACGGTGCTCGCTCAGGGACCTGACCACAGCTGGCTTTCTGATCCCAAACCTTCGCCTAGCCCCAGGCACCGTGCAGCTTGCATGGCAGTCAGAAGGTGCTGCCTCACTTCTCCACCGAGTGATGGGTGCTTCGGCACTGCGTGAGCCTGCGGGGCCATGGCTGGGTGTGGAGGGAAGCGTATCTTGCAGGGCTGGTGTGTACAAAGCTGTTTTCCAATGAGCTCACGGTGGGGTCAGTGCCAGAACAAGGGCAAATGGAGCGTAAAGAGTGGTTTGTGCCCACACGCTGGCCCAACGCAAGCCGTATTTGGTAACTAGGATTTAGCTCCTGATCTAATTCCTGCCGGATTATTGCTCAACCTCCTTGTAGGGGCAGCAGCCATGTGCGATAGGTGAAGGCATTTGGCTTGGTCCAGGTAGCAGGCAATATCTTCTCAGGCAGCAGCTGCTTTGGGGTTTGCTCCTGCTCCCAGTCTGGAGGGGCTGGCAGACCCTGCTGTGGTGACCGTGGATCCTCTCCCCTTATGGGCAGTTCAGCAGGAGCATTCCTGGCAGTACCCAGCTTTGCACGGGGCTGACCTGGCAGATAGCTTGTCCCGCTGCATGAAGCAGAGACATAGGAGCTAGTCCAGCATTAAATATGCTAGGAGCCTGAGGCTTGGAGCTTACTTGTCCTCCTGCTTGGTGGAGCCAGGTGAGATCTGTCTCAGCTGCCCAGCTCCTGTCTGGGCAGCTAAACAGCAAGGCAGAGTCCCAGCTAATATTCTGGAGACCCTGTGAGATGGAAAGCTGCACATCTGGCTCATGATCTGGCTGAGACCATCTCCAGCTCTTTGTTCAGTACAAAGGCCTGGGGGCAGGTGAGCCTTCAGAACTGTTCAGAAGGAGGTGGGAAAGGAAGGAAGAATACTCTGAAGGCACCACAGAAAAGCCACAGCAGACCCAGGGAGTGCCATTTCCATCATGGATTGATAGGAGGAACAAAGCGTGGTCCTTCTCCCTTCCTTGTAACACAGGACAACAGCTGTTGCCCGAATTTGGGAGTTCCCACCATCACAGGTGGCCCTGGGACCTGCCGGTGACAGGAGCTGCTGGACTGAACTGCCCCCTGAAGTCCCTGGCCCCCAAGCCTCCCAAGTACTGCCAAAGAGAAACAGAGGCTGACTCATACTGATGTGCAGAACAAAGCCTGGCAGGGCTCGGGGCACGGCCACAGAAAGGCTGAAGCAAGGGACCGGGATGGTCCCCAGGGGTGTGAGCTGACCTCCGCCACATGTTCCAGGGGCAGAGCATTGCTCTTTTTGTTCTGCCCTCATTCCTTCACCATTAGGAAATGGTTCTGCATCAAAAGCATGGTGTCACCTTCCCTTCTTCATCCTACCTTCCCTCTCCCGTGAACCAGCAGAACAGCGATGGCTATGGGATTGGGATGAATGGTTTTCCATCTCCTGCATTTTATGCCCCAGGGAGCCTGAAACCTGTACCGTTTTATCCCAGACCCTCAGCCGATTCCTGGCATTATCCTGGCCACATATGCCCTCTGTTCAGCTCCTCTTTCCTCTCTGTGAACCAGGGATAATGTTATTCCGTGTCCTTCCCCAGCAAGGTCTGGCACATTTGGCAGGTACTAGGTAGGAAACATCTGAATTCAAACCTCAACACTGACTCATCACCACTCAGGCCCTTAAAATGTTCCCGCGCAGCGGACTTTTCTCCCAGAACCTTTCCCAGCCTTCTAGGCATTGAGCATAGATGGCACAGTGCCAGAGCAAGACACTGTGCCTTTCCTAAATGATGCCTGAGGTTCTGCTCCATTTTTTTGGTTTTCATCATATTCCATTTCTTTGATATTTTGTTTGTTCATTTGTTTGTTTGTTTGTTTTGGAAACCTAGAGGGTTTTCAAGAGGGGTCACTTAGGGAGAGAGTCAGCAGACAGACAGATACTTCTTTCTGGTTTTATTCTGAGTCAAAGTAGGAGGTTTGGTGCACAGATTTACGAAAGGACTTGGGATCTAAGTCTGCTGCCCAAATGCCTCTCTTAGCCCAGTGATGGAGGCACATGAACCTCATAGGCATGTCACTTCTCCTGGGCTGTATCTATACTACCATGCAGAGCAACTCTTGGGCAGATGGAGAGCAATTTACCACTGCTTGCAGAACCGGTGCTGAGCTGGGAAAGACCTTCTGCTCCCAGTGCTCAGAGCAAGTTCACTGGGAGTGCCTGGTGCCAGCAGCCCCCATGCCTCCCCACCTGAGCCTGCAGGGACAAGGACAGGAAGACACTCAGGTTCCCAGGGCTCCTAGCCCCATGGGTAGGCTGTAGATAGGATGGCTGGCACGTCCTGTGGCCCCTGGGGTCCGAGTGGACCCACGGCACAGGGGGGTGACTGGATTAGCAGCAGCACTGGGAAATACACACCCCTATGTGCAAGGATGAGCCCAGCAACATGATCAGCTCTTGGCATTGAGCAGGAGTGGGGGACAGCAGCTAGCTCTGGGCACTCACTGACCACAGTGGCACTGGTGGCAGGTGCCAAGTCTCTTAAGGGGCTGGAGGGGTACAGGAGTGGCTCTCCTGGACCAGCTGGCATCATCTTCCTGACCGGTGTGAGTGTCCACCGCAGAGGAGCAGGAGCCAGGCTATCCCACCACGAGCCATTCTGGGGCTGGAGGAGCCCCCAGTCTCCAGCCGAAATAGCACAGGACTCTGAGAGGGTCACCTGGAAGTCACAGTTGCCCCTGCCAGAAGGACTCCATTGTGCCTGTCCTGCTCCAAGCACTTCTGGAGTGCTGTTACATGAAACAGCCAATGCATAAAATGCATAAACACTCCTCTGAGCACAAGCACAAGTGATGCTTACCCTTGGTCCCCCTTTCTGGCCCATTGATCTTTAAATAGCTTAGCTTTAGCGGAAAAGGCTCAGACACCTCCTCTCCATGCCCTCCCACTCACGGGGCAGCGCATAGCCTGGAGGAGCAGGAATTGCTCTGCAGAGAGAGGAGGTGTGACCCCTCAGGCAGAGAAGGGGTCAGCATGGGAGGCCAGCTCACCAAGTGCTGGGCTTGGGAGGGAGAGTGCTCTGCGTTTAGGAGGCAGAGCAAAGGTGCCCTCAGGAGAGGGGGGCATGGTGTCCGTGTGGCAGGATGCAGGTTTCTGCTGCAGACCTGCTCCCAGTGCTCCCCACCATTGCCCAGCAGAGCCTGGGTCCACGCACGTCTGCTCACACCAAGAAAGGCCAGAGGTCCAGCATGCACCTCAAGCACAAGGTGACCTAGCAGCTGCAGGAAAAAAAGCCTGGTTTTGGGGCTGGGCTGGCTGGACTCTGGCAGGGGAATATATTCACAGATCAACACCTGAGTGCCCTTGCTGTGTTCATGCTTCATTACCAGCAGGCTGCTGAGTAACTTCTGGGTAACAAGAAACAATATTCCCCAAATGCAGCCCTGCAGTGATTCATCAGAAGAACCCTTATCTTCATCTTTCAAAAGCTTTAGTCATTTTAATGAAGAAACAACTTCCTGCTGGATGGATGGGCGGCTACCCAATGCAAACTGCAGATATTCAAAGGGAAGAGCCTGTGATCCATGAGTTGGCTAAGGGCTATTCTTCAGCCCGAGAGCCAGGATAATCCTAGGTGGGAACATCCGCAAAAGGGTCAGCTGTTAGAGGCATTTAAGTGCCTTTAGTTTGGTATCTAGAGACCTGCTGGGAAGTTGAACCCTATGGAAGACCTCCAGTGACCTCTTTCACAAGTCTTGGGGGTAGGTTTCTAAATCACTGAGGCACGTCTGAAGGCTTCACTCTCTGTTTTCTTCATCACCGGGCTTTCAAACAATTGCGTCCTTGTCACACATTTGTCAAAGAGAAAGGCGGAGATGAAGAAAGCAATTTCAATAGTCTCAGGGTTTTGCTTACAGCTGCGTTACTACTGAATAGCACACGGAGGTAGAAGGGATGTCCTGAACAATGTCTGGTCTCCAGGCAGAATCCGTTTCCCATGACAGTGCCTTTCTGAAGCAGGAATGCCAGCATGAAGCAAAACTTGTTAAAGTAGTAAAAGAAGAGGTCTCTATTGTGTCCTGCGTGACAGAATAATCTTCCCTCAAGAACAGACTGCTGTCATTTTCCCTCCCATCTGTGAATTTTGGCTTCAGTCAACTTTGTGATTTTTCACAAAGTATAAAATTAAAGTCCTAAGCCTTAAAAGCAACCCAGCCAACCCTGCAGGATCTTCCTTCAGACATGTCCACAGCTGCGGATGCAGTTTTCCTATATGGACTCTAAAATGTCCGACTGCATCAAGCTGAAATAGGGTTCCCTGTTAGGAGATCTACTTGACAAAAAGAAACAGACATTTTCCCCATCTCCATCTGTTCCACTGGCTAAACATCATTCTCTTTTTTCAATGCTTTATTCACAGGTTATCATTCTCCTCCTGATTTCTCTTTAAAGCTTTCTTCTCTGAAGTACCTGTGAAAACCCGCAGACGATAATTTAGACTTACCAGGTGAGTAATGCTGTCTTGCTGCTGTCTCCCTTTCTCCAGCTCCTTGTGACCTGCGCTTGTTCCACCTTTCTCGTCTGTGTTTGTACCCTGGACAGAGGTGTCTCAGCTCACAGCTCAGCCTCTTAAATGTTGTATTAATAATTAATCACAAGTGTCATCAGTATTGTCAACATCTCTATACAGGAGCTGAACATACAAAATAAAAGTGAAACAAGGCCTTAGCAGGGAAACAGGGCTGTTCCTTTCCCCCATTTTCATTCAAAAAGCTACTGACTGTCATGTCCTTTCCACTTATCTTGTTTTTGTAGGCACGTAATTCCAGCAATACTCATCAGAAACAGGGTGTCCCCAGAAGCAGCCCTGGGAGGGCTCACCGGTGAGCGCAGCAGTTGAAGCTCAGCGTGGACACCATTCAGGGCTTCTCCTTCCCACCCAGAAGCAGACCATGAATGCAGTTTTGGAAGCCCCTTTGAGCTGTGAGGAGCCCTCGAGCCTCCGGCTGCAGGCTCTTCACACGCACTGGCAGCAGAACTGGGTCAGCCGGAATGCTGAATGGCACTGGGCGAACCAGAGTCCCAACCAAAGTGATGCCCAAGCATTCTGCACTGCCACAGTCGGACAGGCAATCTCAGGGCCAAGGCACAGAGCGGTTTGGATAACAGGCTTTCGCTGCTGCCACTGAGGACTACCAACAGACTCTTCAAGGGCAAGGCGCTGAGCAACCCATTCAAGCTTTGAGGTTAGCAGAAGGTTGGACCAGGGACCTCTGGTGGTAACTTCTCGCATAAATCTTCCTGTGATTTGGTGACAAAAAATCTTAATAGGACCAGCAAGCAGCTGTGTGAATGCTCTGTCTGCGTATTTGTGTTCTTTTGACTGAAAATATGGTATTTTCCTGGTGGCCAATGATGCTTTCCTATCAGTGGAAGCAGGCATGGCAGGTTTTCTTCATACAGTCCAGCAATTCACTCCTCCCATACAGTGCCAGGTTCACCCCTCACATGGCTCCTGTCCTTCGCGGGTTGGTCTCTCCTCCAGGCTCACTGATGTTGTTCCCGTCTCCTGCTGCAACCACCGTCAGCTGTGTGTCAGCCGCTGCTGTGACTGCCTGAAGAAAATCAGTTGCAGGTAAAAGGCCCTCTCTGAGCACACCCACTGGGATCCATACGGGCTCCAGGCAAAACCTATTTGTTGTGTTTTGACTGGAGTAAATATTAAATGCTTGCTATCTCTTGAGAAGGCAAACACTGAGAGCATTGTGAAAGCAGACCAGTAAGACAGAAGTTGCTATTTATAATATGACTGTGATTCTGCCTTTAAAGGCAAATCAGTTTATTTTTTCTGTGGAGGGAGAAAATCCTAGTGACAAGTCTGGTACTGCTCTTAAACAGTCTTCTCTGGAGCGGAGCATCTCTCCAGGTCCCCGACCACAGGGGAAAGGACACACGCAGGGGAGGCCCAGGTGGGATCCATGCTCTCAGCTCAACAGACTGCAAAAATGACCCTGAAGACAGGGATTTTTAACTTCATGTGCCCAGGGTGAGCCCAAGCCCTGGCCACCAGCCACTGCAGAGAAGAGGGTGTCAGAGACAGCCCTGGGAGCTGACTGGCCTCATGTGCAGTCCCTGCCCAGGGACCACTGGGCAGGTGGGTGCTTCTGGTGTCCTCATGTTCCTGTCTTTGAGATCAGGTCTGGTGAAGGTGCAGCCTGGCAAATTCGGAGGGAAGTTACCATGTCAAACACCACTGCCGGAGCTGATGGGACCTTTGCTTTGCTGGTAAATGCTATCCAGATTTGGCTCTGGCACTGGAGGCTTAAGTGACTTGTTACAGCCTTTGCACACAAGCAAAAGAATTCCTCGTAACTTTCAAAGATACACATCTCCAAATCTGATGACAGCTCTACACTGTTTACTTAGGGATTTCTTGCATTTTTGAGACAGAAGTCTGTCAGTGAGGAATCAGACCATGGATGACTTAGTTACTAGTTCGTCAGTAATTTAATTATGCAGCCTTAAGATTCAGACTGCCTCTTTTTGAAAGATCTGCTCTAGCTGAAGCAGATGGGTTTGGTAAAGGTGGTACTGTGCTGCAGTCAAAGCCTGTCCATATAGTTTCATATATAGTGATGCTCCCTTTGTTGCATGAAACACCATGACAAGCAGGGTCAGCACCACAACTGGCGTTTTCAGACACACGCTTTGGCCACCAAAGGTGTGCTTTGGTGGCAAACTAAATTATTTCTGAAATTTGATCCAAACTGTCAAATAGCTTTAATTGAAAAGATAGGAGTAGAAGTTCCTGAAAGCGGAAACAACATGTTTTGACATTTTCCAAGTGAACTCCTTTGCTTTCTTGTTTCATGAGGAGCTTTCAGTTTGAAACTCACCTGGAACTGTTTTTTTTTAAATGAGCAAAAACCCTCTAAAAGGACAAAAGAGGGAGGTTTCCCTCTGGTCCAGGTGAAGTGGAATGAATGCTCTGGCTCACCTGCTGCCATGCACGGTCAGAAACTTGCCCTCCCTGGGCGTTTGCATGCTGTGAACTAGTCTTGTCTTCACGGGGAGGACAGAGATCAGGAGAAGTGGGGTGATGGGCATACCATATGTCTCAGGCAGGGTCTTATAGAAATCATTCTTAAAAAACCCTTTAATTGCTAATTTCTTTAAAGTATGGCGGGATACAGTTTCTGATTACAATCTTAAACTGTTGTACTGTTGTTACAAGTGGGCTGGTCTATCTGTACTAAAGAGCCAAACCACGATCCTCTCTTAATTAGAGCTGCACAGAGAGGACCACATGGCTACCTGTGACCCATGAACCCTCCCAGCCATTGCTCCCGTGGGCTGCTCAGGTGGTTTCACTGAGTCTTTCTTATGCATTTCAGCAAGTCCCCAGTCTCCAAAAATTGCTGACAGTTGTGCATCCTCCATGTGTGGCACACCACCATGTGTTTGCATAGGTACCACTCCACTTGTGCCTCTATCAGCTGTAAACTTCACCAGAAACTGCATCTTCTCCTAAATCTTCAGCTACTTTACTTTGGAGCGATGTGCCGAGAACAGATGCCTGCTGGATTTGTGTCAGGAACAGTCAGAAATAGGACTTTCCACAGAGAGTTATTTTTTTATCAGTTGCTTGCTTTTTATTCCATGTGACAAGTACATCACAGATCATCAAGGGATACTAATTAGGCACCTAAAATGAGATTAAGTGGAAGATGCTGGCAAAGCCATTTGACTGCTATAATTACCATCCTCCTGTTTACGCTGTGCCTTTAGCTGGAGTTTGGGCAGGACTGGTGAGAATCCAGGATCCCTCATGGGTGTAAGTTAGTGTGAGTCACATTTCCCTGGTTTCCTGCATGGCTGCTGCATATTTCAAATGGAAGCCAGGCAGAAAGGGGAGGAAGCTTAGCACTGCTTCCTCCAACCCAGCATTTCTCATACAGTTGAGATGTTTCAGCATTTTTGGGGCAGCTCATATGTCCTTGGGGTTGTTGTTGTAGGTCTTCACACGTGATCTGTTGGCCACCTTCACTGCAGTACAAAATCTGGAGTTTCTGCAGTTTCTTTTTGAAGGATGGGGAACCCATGCCGCTCTGAGGAGTATGCTATGGGAATAACCTCAGGTAGCACTTGCTTGGCTCAGTCTATGCGAGTAAAATGTCATGCATCACGATGTAAGAGATATCAAATAGGATTTTCTTAACAGAGTTAGCCCACTGACAAAGATGTCAGGTGACGTGACAGGGTGACGAGATGGAAAATGAGGTACTGAGACTTAATTATAGCTTCCAATTTCTTTCATGCTAAGACACAGTTTAGTTTAAAAGGAGATTGGGTTGTAGTGCATGGATATAGTCCCCGTGCTACCAAACTAAGGGCACTGTGTGGGTGCACAGCAATGGGATATAGTTTAGGAGGCAGTTCCTAAAATCAGTGGACTTTGCAACACTTACGAGAACACCACGAGAGTGGTGCCAAGCTCCACCTGGGCCTTGTTAGACCTAGATTTAACAGACAGATAAATGAGTCCTCAGAATTTGTCTGGTAAAGTTTGCAACAGGAAAGAGAGGCCTTGACTGGAAAAACTGAGATGTCTGACAGCCTTTTCAAGAGAGCGAGAGTATGTGATCAAGCAGAAGGGATGACTGCACATGCATGGGTGTGTGTGCATAAATTTTCCATTTACATAAGGACTGTTGGCAAAGGGTCTCTGGGCTTTAAAAGGAGAGAGGCCCAAAAGCTCAGATGACGTATGCAGGAGAGAAGAGGAAGGAGCTGGTGGGCAGGCCTCAAACACATGCAGCGTATTTAGCTTGTGATCGTCATTTCTGGGGCATTTTTGTTATGAGGGGAGAAATCTTGGGAAGCAGAAGGGAGCTTGTGCTTGTGATAACATGTAAAAGGGCAAGCCAGCTAGATGTACTGAAGTACTTCTTGGTGGGTCACCACCCTAACCTTTGCTTCGGGTGCAAAAACCCTAAAATTAAAAAGAAAAGAAGTGAAATAATCTGTTCGATACACACTTTGTAGCAGCAAGGATTACTCTGTGTGCTACTGTGCTGAGAGAGCTGAAGAAGAGAAACTGGCAACAAATCTGCCATGACCAGCCAGAGCAGCAACCTGGGATACAACAGCATCGTGCTCCAAGGAGTCTGGGGAAGCAGGCGAGGAGAACTTGATTAAACTTCAGGAGAGAACTTGTTACTCATTGTGTCCTGCCTCTCCATTTTGTCCCCTTCCTTTGTCTCTTCTGGGACATGGTGCCATAAAGACTTTTGAGTTTAATTTCCCTAAGCCTCTGAGTGGAGACTGAAGCCAGCATACATCAACAATCCCCAAATCTGACCTTTGTTGGTGTCGCTGCAGTGTCAAGAGCAAGCGCAGAGATGCTGGCTGCTAGGTGCTTCACGCACGAGGGCTGGGGACACCAGCTCACTGGGGCAAGGCACTGGATGCCTGGGTGTCATCTACCAGCACAGGCTCTGCTGCAAGACAGCACATGCTGAGCCTCCCTGGGGAGGTCTCCTGATGTCCCTTTATGCATTTCCAGCACTGTTGTATCTCCTTTTTCTGCTGCCCTGAGGAAACCACAAAATGATCCCCAGACTACTTCCAGTTTCTGTCTCATGGGGCAGAGATCAGAACATGTTTCAGCTTAATGTCCTGCAGCTTTGCTTGGCTTCTCTCCCCAGGAAAAGGGGAGGAACAGACAGACAGGTCTAGAAAAGGCTTGGGGGAAGGGGAGAAACCCATCACTTTGGCGAGAGGGGAGTTCCTCTCAAAAATGGCAAATCCTTTGTTAAAAGGTGGGAAACTTTGGAGGCATGGGGGGTTTTGTTGAAAAATAGTTGAGAAATTTTGTGTAGGATTTGTTTGGTTGAAAGAAAAATGTTTAAAGACTGAGAAAAAAAGAAGAGATTTTCCACTGAAAAACCTGAAGCTTGAATACAGGCTTACATGCCCACGAGAGCTGCTTCCCAGTGGGCAGAGCTAGCTGCAACCAGGTACTTCCAGATGACATCCCGATGGAGCTGCGCTCTGCAGCGCACAGGGACTGCCTGCACACATTTCTGCGTGGGGGGATCCTTGTATGAGCCATTCCTCCAGCTTGCTGGTGACTCACAGGCACAAAAGATAGACATATTGAGAAATACGGCCCCATTTACCTCCAGACCATCTCCATAAACCTCCAGAGCCTATCTACGCCATCCCAGCCATGCTTGGAGATCTCTCACTTCCACTTGTCTCCTTGCCTCCATCCTTCCAGAGGTGCACAGTGATGGCACCACTGGCCTGTCTGCTGCTAAAGCCCTATCCCTTCCACATCTGGTCCTCATGGGTCCTTCCAGGAAAGAGGACTTCACGCAGTTCCCTCTGGAGGAGGTAAGGCAAGCCTGGCCCCTCTGCCAGCTCCTCTCATACCACATAAGCCCAGGGTAGGCTTGTCTCTGCTCTGAAGCAGTCTGTGGGCTCAAGGCGTTTTCAAATAGTGGAGGAACACAAGCACATGCCTACCACAAGGTTTTCCATTCAGCCAATTAGCTCAAACAACAACTTCTATCTGTGCTCCCTGCAGCAGAGCCAAAACCTGCCTGGGCTACCTGACTTTCATTTTCCCTTGTCATCCCCATGCAGCCCTTAGTGCAGCATCCCACTGTAAGCTCAGCACATCCTTCCCAAGTCTATGGACACTTCCAGCTGATCTGCACCCAGCAACTTCATCACTGCCTTCCCACTCTGCAGAGCTCCTGTCTGTCCCTGTTTTCCCTGTGTCCTTCATGCCTCTTCCCACCTGCTGCAGAGCATGGGGGAATCACCAGCAGCTGAGGTCTTCTTATCCAAAGGCTATTTTGGTGATGACATCGCCATTCCTCCAAAGATCTGTGATGTGACAGGCTTTGCTCTACAGAAATCAAACACCACTAGCATTCATGGCAGAATTTTTTTACACATGGCCACCAGGCACACCTGGTGAAAGGTTCACCTTTGCTTTCTGAGGACTGTGTAACAGTCTCCAAGGGGGCAGTAGCTGGGAAGGGCAGTGAAGGAGGGGCTTTTCCTTCAAAACACAGTGTTGGGCACATTTCTTCTCAGTACGAGGCATGTGCACACATACATTCCTACGTCTCCCCATAGCTCAGGCTCTATCCTCATATAGGTACCTGTGCAACGTATTGCCATTGAAGCTCATGGGATTGAGAGAGGTCTCAGAAGGATCACTGTGGAGCTTCTTGACAAATCACAGAAAGGTTTACATCTAATGTCTTCAGCCCAACCCCCTGCTGAAAGCAGGGCTCACCAAAGCTAGGTCAGGTCGCCCAGGGCCTTGTCCTGTCAGTCTGGAGAATCTCCAAGGACAGAGATCTCACCATCTCCGTGGTGCCTGTCCCAGACCTGCACCACTCTTGTGGAAGGAATTTTTTCCATATGTCCAACCAGAAATTTCCCTGTTGCAAGCTGTGGCCATTGCCTCTTGTCTTTTCCCTGTGGACCTGTGATAATAGCCTGTATCTCTCTCTCCTCTGTAACCCTGTGAGGCAGTGGATGATAGCAGGTAGGTACCCCCCCGACCTTCTTTTCTGCAGGCTGAACAAGCCCAGCACCCTTCTCTTCCAACCCTTACCGTTTACTAAGTTGTGCATATCCTCTGTTACACCAAAGTATTTTCTTTTTTTTTGCCACCATGTCCTTGTATAGCTTTCTCCTAAATGTCTCTCCCATCATGGGCCGCTCAAGATTTGGTAGCCTAAAAGGACAACTTCTGACCACCTTCAACAAGAAAGGGAATCACCCTACGGAAGCAGCCCAGAGAACCAGCCAACACCCCACCATCAAGATCGGCAGAGACGTGCTCCAGAGAAATGCTAATCCCAAGAGAAAGCCCATTTAATCTCCCTGCTAGATCTCTTCTCTGCTCCTTTATTTCTGTCCTTCCCGCACTCCTCTTGCCCATGCTTAGCTCTGAAGAGATGCACTGCTCTCAGGGCAGCAGGCTGCGTTACCTCCCTAAGAACACTTTGTCCTCAGCAGATCCTCTTTCCAGTCTCCACTCGGGTGAGCCATTGAGTGGTTAAGTGTGGATTTAAGCCTCCTTGTCTGCTCTGCTCTGCTAGGCAGGCATTTCACTGGTGACGTCGTGTGCATCCTGCCGGAGAGGAGAAGGCCCTTGAGTCGTTTGCAGCGGTGGAGCGTGCAGACCTCAGGGACTTCTCTTTGCCACTCTGCTTGACTACCAAATGTGCTGTGGCCTCAAGTGCGCGCAACTCACTTCTGGGACATCTTAGAAAGCAGAGGGACACAGCTCTTCCTGAGCCAGTAAGGTCAGTCACAGAACAACTGTTAAGACCATTTGTCTGGAGCTACTTTTCCAGGATAAACCACAAAATATAACCTAGTTAGTGAATGGGAGGATTTAGCTGGTTTTGGTGCTTGAGGGCAACTCCAGTTACTGCTGAAATCATTGGAACTCCTGCCGTCACCTGGATCAGGCCTCCAAAGCCTGTGGTTCTCCATGCTAAGATGCTGTAACAAACCATCCCGATGCATCCTGGCAGCTTGGCTACCAGGCCACTAAAGGTTGCGTGCCAAAAAGTTCCAGGTATTTGCTGGTGCCACTCTCATATCCAAAAGCCGCCAGACACAACAGTGGAAAAACCTGAGAAAGGCATTTTCTTGTAAAAACCTACACTTTCTCATCACTTTGGGACTTCTAGGCAGGTCACATTTTGTGGTGTTTGATTGTCCAAGGAAAGAAAAGCACTGAGCATTCAGTGATTAGATCTAATGTGATGAATGGGATTTTGGGGGTGCTCAAATAAACTGAACGGAGAGACAGAAATGCTCTGCAGCGTGTTGCAGACGTCTGAGAGGGGCAGCTGCAGGAGGTTTCTTGGACATGCTGCAGAGAAAGCGATGCAGGACTACAGAGCACTACAGAGGGACACAGCTTTTCTGATTTCCCTGTTTCCTAGCGTCTGTCCTCCTTTCTGTGCTTTTTGTTTTGTGACTGCAGGAAAGATGCTTTCTTGAAGAGGCCTTGAAAACTCAGAAGCACGGATCTTTCTAAACTTTCCAGTTAAATATTTACTGTCCCAGACAGAAAGCGCTTCATTCATCGTCTGAACGTCCCCCCCTTCCCGAAAAGAAGCACAGAGCCCCAGAGATCCTTCAGCAAACAAATTCCTTTTCATTACTGACTCCGTGGGCATGACTGCTCTCAGGAAACTTGAAAGCCAAGCTACTCAGAAGTGCTGCCCATACATGTTTACCTTGGACTCCAGCTTCCCTCTTCAGACTAAATCAGGTACTTTTTGTCTGGTTTGCCTAAACAAGTACAGCTGAGGAACGAACACTGGAGCATTCCAGGGGGTTCAGCCATGCTAGCCCCAGGTTTCTCACATGCATTTCTGCGGGATTCCTGTAAACTCCAGGTTAACCAGCAACACCTGCATGCAGCAGCACCGCACATAGATATCAGAAATGCTAGTGTATTTTTTTTTAAGCATACTTCAACTTACTCTTACACCCTGCTTCAGGCTTGTCCTTTTACATGAAGGACAGCTGACATACGCAAAAAGCTACTTTTAACCCAAGATCAGAGTGCGGGCTGCCCTGTCTGTGGAAGCAGGGTGTTTAAGGCCCTCAAACTTCAGCCGCATCTCTCTGAGAGGCCATTGGGTTAAGCTGGAAGTCGCAAAGGTGGCTGTGAAGTGCAAACCATTTCCCCTGCAGCCTGGACTGGTCCTGTCGGAGCTTCACGGTGAGGAGCAAGTCTCCACGGCGTTCTGCAGAGCTCCAGTCATGACCCCCTGAGCATAACAAATAGGCTGAAAGATGCAGCATTCAGCAGGAGTAAATAACTTTGCAGTGTGCTGGGTGGAGCACGCGGCTGCAGTGTGGTGAGCTTATTTAAACTATAATATTGAGTGCAAGAGCTGAAATCAGCGCATTAGGTTAAAACCATCCGTACCCCAGCCAGGGAACCTGTGAGCAACGAATGCGCTGCGGAGAGCACAAAGAGCTTCATGAATAGGCAACAGTTTTAGTGACATTTCAAAGACTGATACCAAATGTTTTTCTCTCTTAGTGATTCAGTATATTTCAACCCTCGGATACTAAGTGGTGTTAAAGTATTTCAGAGCATCACAGAGAGAGCCCCTGTGTACTTCTGCTCAAATGGCAATGCAGATTCATACCTGATATGACAACCGTGCTGTTGGCATGGCTGGAGTAGCCCTTGAGAGAGATCTGGCCCACAGATTTTGCAGCATTCCTCAATCGTCATTGTCTGGAGCTTGTGCCGACACTGGAAAGCCCCAGGTACATGGCGATACTGCAAGCAAATAGCCATTCACCTGAGCCAGACAGGTTTCTGTGTAGCTGAGCAATACTTGGAGCCAGAGCATCATGACCCCAGTATTCAATGCTCATTAAAGACAGATATGCAAGACCATTTTGTCAGGAAAAAGAAAGTAAAGAAAAAAGAGAAAAAGCCAAACTAATAAGAGAGAGAGCAGGACATGTGTAACAGAAATGTAGCATGCTTTATTTACACATTTGTTCAGTACTGACATGGGAAGAGCCTGGGCTCTCAGCCAAAGCTGATGGCCAAGTCCCGGGATGAAATCCTGCCTCTAAGCATCTCTAAGCTAGCCAGAGTCCAGAGCACTGTCACCGGCTGACCACAAGGTCCTGCACTGCCCACGCTCCTGCTGCTTAACGCCTTGCATGGCAGACAGCACCTCTTTCCCATGCAGGCTCATGCTCTTCCCTCTTTCAGCCTCACATGGGAGAGGACACATGCTATGGCATCCTTGCAGGGAACAAATACTAGTTGTACTTGTCATAGTCAGTACTGACAGAGTGATACACCCATGTGACCATTAAAATATCAGAAGAGCATTTGTCTTCTCAGGGCAGCTGCAGTTCCTGTGTACCTGTCAGGGGTGGAGGCAAACATCACTTGTTGGCAGACTGGAGAGAGGTCAGTGTGATGCCACGGAGATGGCTGGTGGGTCTGGAGCACCTGATGTACTGAGGAGAGAGAGAGGGAACCAGGCTTCATCAGCCTGGAGAAGAGACATCTCAGGGAAGACCTAACTGCAGATGTCCACTGCTTCACAGGCGGTTACCAACCTCCTCTCAGAAGTGCGCAGGGATGTCTTGTCTTAAAATGTCTTGTTTTATCCCTTGTCATAAGGGACAAAAGGGACACATTGCAGCATGGGAAATTCTGGTTGCATGTAAGGAGAAAAACTCCTTCCAATGAGAGTGGTGCACCCCAGGAGAGGTGGTGGGATCTCCACTGTTGGATATGTTCAAAACTTAGCTGGAAAAGGCCCTGACCAACCTGACCCCACTTTGAAGTCAGCTGAGCTTGGAGAGGGAGTTTGGAGTGAAGACCTCCAGATGTGCCTCCCCACCTGAATGTTTCCATGATTCTGTGCACAAAGCCTGCAGCTCCCAGTCATGTGTTAATCATGTCTTAAAAATTAAGTTCTGAGTAATCCTGAGGATTATTTATGTGACCCTGGGGCTTACTCACATGAGTACCAAGTGTAGGACTTGCTCTTAATTGAAGAGCTAAATGTAAGTCAGCAGCCCAACGGGATTATTCAGCCTGCAACAGTATCTGGCAGATGGGCATGCATGCTTTCCATCCATTCCTTCTCAGATGTTGCTCTGATACCGCGTTTTCTCCACCATTGTGTAGCTATGTAGGAGAATGATTCAAATAGGCAAGCGATTATCCATGTGTTCCTGGGAGGAAGAAAGGTCAGTTACCAAACCCAAACTGCCATTTTTTTGTGTCTTCAGGTATACTGGCAGTATGTGTTTCAGTTTTGTTTCACTTCTGTCAGGTTAGAGAAGTGCTAGAAATGAAGTTTTACATCCTTGACGTCCTGTTGATCTCTGTATTATCAAAATGTGTGGAGGCACCCACAGGAATCCCTAGTTCACCTTTACCAAGGGCTCAGTGCTTTGTGATTTCTTGGGAGTGGGTCTTCTCAGCACCTCTGCAATCGGTTGATCTGCCTCAGCTTTTACGGAGCAGGAAAGCCACTTTAATTTTAAGCAAAGCTGGATTCACTCGCTCTTACTCATTCACAGATTTCCCCTACCCTCTCACACCTATGTGTTCACAGGCGCGGAGAGGTGTATACCCAAGCAGTCTGGCCAGGATCACCTGGGGTGACACAGTGGATGAGGGACGCCAGGTATCAAGGTCTCATCGAGCCTCCTGGGCCCCTCTTCATTCGTGATGGTAAGCTCATTTTTGGGCAGGTCTTGTGTACTCTCTGGGATCCAAGGGTTACTACGGGGTAATAGTTTTGCCTCAGAACTCTGCTTACGTCAGCATCATTTCTCCTTGGTTTGGGTTTCTGTATCAGAAAGAGGAAAGGCACAAGTGTGTTCTGGGACCTTGTGGCCATCCTCCTGTTGTCAGAGCACATGGTCTCCTCTTGGTAAGTCACCACCTAATCCCAGCACAGGCCTCCTGGGCGTGGCATAAGAAGCTGCATTCAGTCAAAACAAATTCTCCATCTCAACTTTCGTCCTGCTACAAGAGTCCTGTGAAATGTAATTAAAGGAGCTCAGAAAAATTTAGATTGGAAGGCATCTCTGGAGGTCCCTAGTACAACCACCTGCTCCAAGCAGGGCTCCCCACAAAGCTAGATAAGGTTATCTCCAAGGATGGAGATCCCAACACCTCTCTGGGCCCTGTCCCAGGGCTGCACCATGCTTGTGGGGAAGTTTTGTCTCTATTTTCTCAAAACTTCTCTTGGACTGGATGTCCCAAAATTGGACTTAATTCTGGATGCCGCCTGATGAGTGCCATGTAGTGGTGGAGAAGCCCTTCCCTTCCACTGGCTTGCAAGGACCACCCAGGCCCTGGTCAGCCACTGAGGCCACAGGGCCCCTAGCTGATGCCTGTGTCCCTTGCTGTCCACCAGGACTGCAGAGCTGCTCTCCAGACCGTGGGTCTCATCCTGCACCACTGCTGGGCTCCTCCCAGCCAGGGGCAGGAGACAGCGTGTGCCCAGGCTGTGCTCCAGCAGGTTCCTGGCAGCCCATTTCTGCAGCCTGCTGAGGCCCCTCTGAAGAGCTGCGCTCCCCTCCAGCTGCTCCCCCAGTGTGGTACCATCCCCAGTGCCCTACATCCCCTCTTCTAGGTTGTTGATAAAGATGTTAAAAAATATTGGCCTGGTATTGACGCCTGAGAAATGGCAGTTGTAACTGTCTGCCAGCAACACTTTGACTGATGGACCACTACCCTTGAACCTGATGGTCCATCCGGTTTTCCACCCACTTCGCAGTTCACCTGTGAAATCCATGATTTCATCAGTTTAGCTGCAAAAGTAATGCTTGAAAACTCAAAAATAACTCTTGCAAAAAGATTTCCCTTCCTAAAACATCATCATTTGCAGACAGAAACTTTTTCTTTTTTATCAATTTGATGCTTTGGTGTTGGCCCAACCTGGGAATCATCAGCATGTCGGTATTGTGCCTGCTGTTCTGAATACGCTGTTATTGTAACAAAGAACACCCACTCGTAATTTCATACTGGCACCAGCAAAAAGGTTTTGTCATATGTGAAAACTAGCAGGGAAATCCATCTTTTGTAAACGCCTAGAGTTAGAAAGTTCATGTATTGTTGACCAGACAATAAAACAGATAGCACGAAGGAAATGGACTGACAGTGCCTTGTAAACATAGCTTCACTAATTAGAAAAAAGGAGCATTGATGCTTTTATTATCTTGGGACAAAAAGTGAGCTACTGGAATGAGTTACATGCAGCAAAGAAACCTGGCTTTATCTGTAGGTTGGGCATGCTTTAATCTGACGTCCTGACAAAGCTGTATGGTGAGTAATACCTAGAGTATGCCTGCCAAAGCTCTGCAGCCAAAGCACGACTCTACCTGTCACTCCAAAAAGGCCCAAATGAATAGCAGGACGCTAATCCCTAGGGCACCTCATAGCCTGCAGCATCTGGCTGGTACAGTAGGGAGCAGATGCTGCTTCCTTTCAGATTACTACAGGTGTGGAGCTCACACACACGCAGACAAATGCACGGTTGCTCTTTGCTTGGGGTTAGCTAAAGATCTGGTATGCAAACTAACATGCTCAAACTGCCAGGGCACTTGCAGTTCCCTGCCCACCATAGAGTTTCAGAACAAAAACTGACTCATCCTTCTCAGAATGACCCTATTACTCCATGCATTTCGAAGTTCATTTTGCCATGATGAAGTATTAGGTGGGAAATTGAGACATTCTTTCTCTGCACGTTTCTCTGAAAGCTTAGGTTTCAGCGCTTTGCTGTTTTCTTAGGGAAAAGCATTATATTGACAAATCCTTGAGTAGCTCATATAACTAGTGAACGCTGTAAGTTATTAGATCTGAACCAAGAAATGCCTTTCCAAGTGAGACATATGAAAACTTTGATTTTACTTTACAGGCAGTGTATCCAGAATTGTTCTTACAGCACAATAAAGGTTAAGAGAAGAGGTTACCTCTGTACCTGGTTCCTTCTGTAGGTCATCATCAAGTTCATACCAGTGCTTACTGGGCAGGGGACCCTCTCGATCAGCATTTCAGAGAATCCTTCACAGAAGATCCTGAGAAGACCCAGCACCACCTTCCTCCTGGAGGTGTCCTTCAGCTGGGCTTTTTCTACCAGTTTCTGACTTCTGTCACCTTCATTTCCTTAACTAGCTGTTAGCACTGTGTGAGCTACGTGAATAGCTAGGCATCTCTGCTAGTAGCTAAAGGCTGTGGATTTCACCTGTTTTAAAAGACAAACACATATAATCATACCTAGAATGACTCCACTGCAAACTAAACAACAAATACAAGCTCTTGCCTGTGGGAACTTTCTGAGTTATGTCACCATAGATACAGCATTGTCGTACCATTCTCACGGCTGAGAAAAGGAGCACGTTTTAATTTTGAAAAAGTGTTCACAGGCTGATAAAATGAAGCAATTGGCCCACTCACTGCATGGGTACAATAGATTTCAAATCCATTGGATAGCAACAGCTGCTGGGAGCTTTCCTCAGAAAAAAGTAATTTTAGTGCGGAGTCAGCTTTGGATCTCTGCTTCTTCCACTGCCTGGAATGGCAGGACCTGGATTTGTTTGGATCATTTACTTACTGTCATGTACAAGACAGAAGAAAACAGGTGCCTTTCTGGCATGCTCAGGCACATATTTTAAATGGAGTCCTTTTTACTACCAAATCAATTAAGTGTATATGCTATCACAGTGCAAAACATTTCAGTGAAAAGGAACATCGCACCTGCCAGCAGGAGGGGCCTCCCTGACTCGCTTTTCTGCCCAGCCAACCCCACATCAGGCATGCAAAAATTGTGTATCATGCTTTTGGGGTCACAGATTTGAGCTGTGCTGGTTCAGATGCCAGAGGTGTGAGAGGTGTAAAGTTAAGGGTCAGCCACAAGACACAGACCTTGAGCAGCTTACCAGTACTGAACCAAAAGACCTCTCTGTTGAATACTTCCTTAGCACATCTGAGACAGCAGGGTACAAAGGCTTTACTGGTCAGAAGCCACATTTCAAACTCCACCCTGAAACCCAAAGCACGCTATGGTGTCATGTGGATGCAGAAAAAGACCCAGCTTAGCAAGGAGCTGCCATACCCTGCCCTAACTTCAACCTTCAGGCTGATTTAAGGTGGAGCTCATGTGGAGTGACTGTGATGTTGAATCTCCAGGTGATAACTGCACTGCCGATGAGAAGCAGCGTCAGCATCTGACAGCTGTGGCTGTGCTCTGCTGGCCAGTAGGAAGGAGAAGAAAGTCCCACTGGACTCACTGCTACTCAGTCCTCCAGGAACAACAAAAAACCCAGCTCCTTCATCTGGAGAGAGCTGCAGCGGCAAATGCAGACGCCCCTTGGCTACGAAGCAGATATGCTTTATCCCCGTCTTCCAAGAACCAGCCAACATCCCTTGTATCACAGCCAGATTAAGCTTCGACTTGTTTCTCTCTTATAGGCCCCAAGCTCATCCCTGTGCAGGGAAGAGCACTGAACTGCCCTGCCTGTGTTTGGCAGCCGTGCTAGAGCTTGGCACTGCTGGTGGACAGGAGACGACGCGTGCCACGGAGAGAGAGAAGTGAAGTGGTAAGGGGAGAGAGGCGGTGGCAGCCTGGGGCTGCTTCACAGCAAGTCCCTGTGCTAGCAAGCTCCCCCTAACAGAGATCTCATCAGCTCCTCTCCCCAAGAAGAGACGTGACAAATCTTTCGATTATTGGCCCCTTGCGGACCGGTGGGCTGCAGCTCCTGCTGCTTTCAGCTGAGAGGTGGGCTCTCCCACGTGCCTGGTGACTAGAAGCAAGGAATCCCATCTTGGGCATTCAAAAGCAGAAGATACAACAGCAGAGCTTGCTGGCCACAGTGATCCTGTGTGTGTGAGCTGCTATCAGGGAAGTGGTTCATGCAAAAGTGGCCAGAGATCGTAGAGGAGTCCAGATCCCAGCCAGATTCTGCACTTGGGCTGTGATAACTTTTGGGGGTACATTAACCATACCACATTCAACAGGTTTAATTGTTGTAGTGGAAATATCTCTTTTGCTTATCTTTGGAAGCATTCCTTTCCCCCCGCCTCCTGCGTTTTGAAGGCTTTGGTTTCAAGTTCACATCTATCAGAACAGAAAATAGCAGGACATGCCCCATCATGTCCTGGACACCCTAAGCCAAAAATGAGGGAGCTGCACCCTTTTCCCCTCATCCAGATTCTATCTTTTATATGCACTTAAAATGTGCGCATAAAGCTTTATCACGCCCAAACCATTTCCGACACAATGAGCAGCCACATTACCTATTAGAATTTTGAAGGACTGTAATTCCAGGGCAATTTTACCACTCCCTCTGACAATCTTTTGTATTTGTGATACTATATATTTCTCATAAACAAAACAGCCCAGAACGTATCAATCAAATTATCAGCATAGAGAGGATTACTTAGGCAGGCACTTACAATTTGCTCTGCACTCCTGGTGAGTCCAGAACAGCAGGTAGCCCATCTTACTCTCTAATAGGATTAATACTGATGGAAAAAGTGTCAATACCTTTCTGGTGTACCTATAGCCCACTTCTATTAAGTTAGAGATGCATAAAATAACAGATATATAAGTTAGATATGTAGTTTAAAAAAAAACACCTTAGAGTAACTAAACCCACTCTTCATGTAAACTCCAAAGTTTAAGCTGAAATGGTGTTTTCCACTGAGCAGTCTTTGGGACAGTATGCTAATAAGGTTTGTGAGCCCAGAAGTTCTACTCCTCCGTGTTTTTTCTCCCAGAGAAATGTTTTATTTCGGTGTATCGTGGACCATTCCTTAAAATGAGCAATAACTTTGAGGCTCAGCACTTCTGGAAAGGCTGGTTTGGGTGCACACACACTGAGGATCTCAAGCACCAGGGGATTCAATCCTTCCTGAATTTTGCAACCACAATGCAAAGAAGCCAGGTGAGCAACTCCAGGAGCTAAATGGTTGTAACCAAACAGATGGAATTTAGCTTTTGCCTGCCTGTGTATCTCCTCAGACATGTAGATGTGAGCACTTCCACAGCAATGAAATTAAGCTGAGACAAAAAAGTCACAAAGACCTAGTGATTATTGAATAGTTATAGGCATGAGCCAAGCACTACCTTCCTCTCTGTCTCCAGGCAAAATTTAATACAAAACCAGTGGTGAATATTTTCTTAGAACGTGCCTACAATGTTGCTAGACACAAGTGTCATACCCCAGTGACAGGCATGTTCTTGGATTGAGAAGTAATCCTCAGGTCCTGAAGAGCCCACAAGGCTCTACTGAGGTCCATCTAATAATATCATTAGACTATTACCACCAGATCACTATGGTGAAAGGCATGAGAAAAGAAATTTCTTGACTCTGTAGCAAACATTATCTTTGGCATAAAGCCTTATGGGTTTTTGACAGTGATCTGGGAAGTCCAATCCAAAGAGCAGCAAGGTTTTCCTTAACGTGCGGAATCCAAAATGCAAAACTCAGAGCAAGAAGCATAAAAGAACAGTTCATGACGCCCCTCTCCCTTTTGCCTTTGCTGTTCTCAGTAAGAGACTGGGGTTGCAGGTCAGCCCCTTTCCTGCAGAACACCTGAGAACTTCGTGCACTGGGTCACCAGCAGTGCATTTCCATTCCCTCCCCAAGAGGATTTCTCCACCTGGGGAAGGACAGGGATGAGATGGTTACGGCCTGAGCCTGACTGTAGGCAGGATCACTTGCAAATGAGGTCTTCTCTCAAGTCTCCTTGTGCGCTGGCACACCTCTCGTGAGTTGAGTGACTTTCAGTGGAGGTCAGTTCATTTTAGCACCTAACCACCAAAATGTCCTGCAGCATTGTGGCAGCCAGCATGTGGGGGGTGTGCTGCCATAAGCTCTGTTGAATTTCTCAGAGTCTTAATTGCTCCACACTTTTCTAAAAAACCCTGCTTCCGTAGACATAGGATTATATGAGGACCTCAGCTTTCAACTGGAACAATAGCAGTAATGGTGGTAGGGAAAATATGTGACACTTGAACCCAAAGGTTTGGGGAAAAAGGAATTTAACTTTCATTATTTATTAAAAAGTCACTATTATAAGACAACACCTCGCCTTTCAATTTGTTAATACTTCACAGAAGGCAATACTGGGCATAATGCCACAGTCAGACATAGCTGTGTATGTATTACATTACAAAGTGAAGACACACACATCCAGTTCGACTACAAGCAATTACACTATGTGTAAGTGGCCACCCTGCTGCGAAGATGCATAGGTCTGGAGTTCACCCTAGATGCCTTTGCTGCTTATTTCTGAAGCCTGACTATATAGAAATGAAATACCCCAAACACACAAGCATATCTTGACATGACTGTCTTCTGGGCATCTGATCTTTTCCTGGCATTTTAAAGCCATTCAGAGATACAATGCACTGCCAAAGCACAAGGAACCAAAAGGATCAACTTGTTATATATTCTTAATGCATGAGTTCCTGGGATTTCAGCAATTCCTGAAATCTGTTAATGAGAACAGATGAGTAATCTGCTATTCTGACTACCAAAAAGCTTGAAAATAGAAGTCATTCATTTCCAAAAGGTGAAATAAAGCTGCTCCTAAACTCCACCTGATTTGTGCAATCCTGGAAAAAACCTTGGATGCAAGGAAATATACATCAACTCTAATACTGGAGAGCTCAGCAAGATCACTTCCAATCACCTCTGGGGAAATGCAAACTTGCTTTGCAGTGTACAGAATTTAGTCAGCTAGCAGCTTACAGGAGCAGCTTCTGTTTTTGGAGGATCGCAAGTGATGAGTCAAATCTCCTAGCTATTTCTGTTAGAAAATAAACAAATTTTTGTATTAAAAAAAATCTTTCTGGTAAATGGAGGGGAGCAGGAAGGCTATACAAGAGACTTGATCCTTTTTGGGTTTTTTTGTTTCTGCTCATGGTAACATCATCTCACTTCTCAGAGACAGCTGAATCTTCTGGAACCTTGTCTCTTCCTTGCCATGTACTGCTGCAGAAACAGGAGCAAACAAACAGAAAGCTGTACGAGAAGGCAAGACCCCTATACAAAGGCTGTTTTAACCTCTTCTAACGACCCGTTGTCACAACGTAGTGAAGCAGAAAGACCGTCTTTCCTAGACATAGGTTAAAGAGGCAGCTATGTCCGTGTAAAACCAGTGCCGTAAACAAAATCCCTGATGCTGGTACGGCATCTGTTGCTTTAACAGAGGATTGACTACACAAGTGCTTGGGGTGCTCTGCAGCCTCAAGTTGTATTCCTCTGAGGAAGACCAGCCCAACTGGAAGCTGGGAACAGACTCCAGCGTGCTGTACCATTGTGCCTATGAAGAGTCAAACTTGACTGCGTACACAAAAAAGCGTATCCCACACTACAGCAGCTAAAACCAGTGGGAAACAGAAAAAATGTAGGTGCAGCTATTTCTTCCCCACAGCCTTTCCTAATTAAGTCTAAAAATGTCTGTAAGGCGAGCCCTGCCCCATCTTTCTGAAACCAGTCACTACATGTGCTTGTCAAAAGTACTTCTTGCACTCTGTTCTGTAAATAAATGCCAGTTAGAAATTGCAAAAACATAGAGTGAAACAATGTAAATATCAAATAATACAAAGCCTTTAAGGAATGTTTCCAAACATGGGGACAGTGGAAGTATGTCAGGCATATCACACTTCCACAGAGGATTTCTAAAACCAGTATTAGTTCATGTGTGAATCTGTAGGATGGAATACATGAATTGGGCAAGCAATATAGCCCTGTGCAGCTAGAGGTTTGTACAGGACTCTCAAAACACATGCAGCAAATAATGAGAGCTCTGAGCCAGTCTCGCGCTACTGTACACGAGCATACTCCACGGTGCCCAAGTCATCCAGACAGTTTCCAGGAGCAGAAGGCATACACTGTGAAGATATGCCATCACTTTCCTTTCTGCACAGCTTCTAGACCCAGCAACAAAAGATGACGTGAGCACACGTCTGGAAAACTGGCTAGCACGAAGCATGCCCAAACTTTGCGCAGAGCGACTGTGCCCCTCTGCTCACCACATCTGGAGTTTTGAGACAAGTTTTGCATTTCCCGAGGTGGGAGGGATGTTGATAAACTGAAGAGTTCAAACACAGGATCACAGAGGTGTCTCGGGGATGGGAGTGCAGGACATTATGGGAAGAATTAGAGGGAACTGGGCTTGTTCAGCCTGAAGAAGACAATGGTTCAGTAGGATCTATTTGCAGTCAGCCATTGCCTACTTGAGCAAGACAAAAGACAGAGACAGACTCTTCTCTGAGGTGCACAAGGAAGTGGCAAGAGACAACAGGCATGGGTTGCAACAGGGGACATTCTGGCTGGATATAAGGAAAAAAATTCCTTCCCATTAGTGGTGCAGACAAGGCCCAGATAAGAAGTGGTGGGACCTCTGTCCTGGGAGATATTCCAGACTTGACAGGACAAGACCCTGAGCAACCTGGCCTAGCTTTGGTGAGCCCTGCTTTGAGCGGTGGGTTGGACCAGGGGCCTCCACCTGTTCCTTTTCCAATCTGTATTTTTCCATGATTTTTATGACCCGCAGGTGTGGATTTTACAGTTGTTTGATTTGGGGATGTAGGGAGGCTTTCAGCATTTCTGAGCTTCATAGCCTTTGGAGTGATTGAAACAGGGCTTGTTTTACACGTCTGTGAACTCAGCTGGGATCTGAGCATCCCTCGTCAGCCACCTCTCGCTCAGCCACCATCACTGTTTGCCATGAGGCTTTCAGAGCGAGAACTTAAAGAGCAATTCTGGACAAGAGGTACAAGTTTAAAAGACCTCAGCTCACTCTTTCCACTAACAGCCCTAAAAAAACCTAAGTTGTTGCCCTCCTCTCATCTTTCCTTAGCTCCAGTCCCTGCCTCCTGCAGTGGCCCTCCAGCCTGCCACCAGACCCAGAGCCTGTCCTGAGCCACCCTGGCAGTGGGTTCAGTGGGGACAGGGACACGGACCTTCGTGCTGCCCCTCACCCCAGTGCCCCCCATCCCAGACCCTCAGCGGTGGGACATGACGGAGGTGCACCACAATGGCACAGGGCAGCACCATCCCTCCCGGCCCCGCCTCCAGCCCCCTTGCTGTGGGGCGGCTGCTAACGAACCTGGGCCACGGAGCTGCTTTGGGCTGCCCAGGGAGTGACCATACCTGGGAGAGGGGAGCTGGTGCTGGGGAGACCGTATTTCTCTTAATCTTTGTGGTCCATGCCTTCACCCAGGCCTTTCCCTTCCCCTTCCCTCAACCCCGCTCATGCATTTCTGTGCCCTGCTGCGGCAGAGGCACCCCCTATGCTGTCTTCCAAAAAACCAAAGGGGCAACCCATCTTTCGGCTTGCTAAGCTTGTTAACCCACTTAACAGCACTGCTGAAAGGGGACCGAAAATGAAGGTCTGGGAGGGAAATACCTCTTCCGCTTGTTTGTAACTGAAGTTTTTTCAACTAAAACATCAGGCACGTGCTAGTCTCACTCTTCCTTGTTTAACACAAAGCAAAGAGTTGGAACCAGCCGGTAGGACGCGCTGCGGGAGGCTCGGGGGCACAGCCACTGGCCAGAAAGGTTTGGTTTTGTAGGTGTGTTTCTTTGACTTGAAACATTATTATTAATCTCGATGGGTTGACAAAGCAAACAAGCACAATTGCTCGGTAGGCAGTCGGTACGGATGCTGAAAGCAGAGTCCCTTTGCCCATCCCTTCCCCAGACAGCTAGTGCCTTCCCGCAACGTTCCCAGCACAGAGCTCGTCTAACACGTTATTTCGTATGGAGAGTCCAGCCAAATGAACCGTGAAGCAATGAGACAGGCAGAAATGAAGCAAGTACAAACCATGCCCACAGCAGCAATCAGACAGGTTGAGAACTGTCTGCGTCTCCTTCATGGACGCTGTGACGAAGACCCGGCTGCTCCAGTGCTGCAGAAGGACTCTCATGAATGTTTTTCTCACCAGAAACAAAGAGCAGAATATCAAAGAAATAAATATCCTCCTTGGCCCTCCTTCTCCCTTGCTGGTCCAGGCTCCCTCTCTCTTTGGTTTCCAGCTCCATTCTCTTTGCTGGGCACAGCTGAAGAGCATCACTGCTTGCCCGAGCAGCCAGACAGCACCTGCCCTGGGCCAGCGCTGCACAGCGCCATTCCTGCTGTTTAAAGGGGTTTTGCCCTCCCCCAGCAGGACTGGCAATTACAGACAAGCCTGTTCTCACTATGGTTAGCTTATCCATAAGTTTCCTGCATATTCCTGAGAGCTGGGGCACATGGCAGAAGAGCTGAAGCTGTCTGGGAGCTGGATCATTTGTGTGGCAACTCTTACGTCTACAGAAGGCACCGAAGCTGTCCTTACCTGAGCAAGAGCATGGAGTCTCCAGACTCCTTTCCCTTTGGCAGCTGCACCCCCTGTGATGCACAGCAGGTTGGGGGGTAACAGGGAGAGAGGCACTCAGCCAGCTCCAGGAGATACCCCCACAGGATGCACCACAGTGGGCCATGCTGTTTCTGTGTTACCGCACATTGGTGTAGGTCTGTTCCCCACAGCCCTGGCAGGAACATGTCCTAGCTCCTGCATCATACTGACTGCAGGGCACCCCTCCAAGTGACTTGTCACCTAAATATGTATAGACTCTCATACCGTCTGCATAGCCAGTGTTGCTGCTTGGGAACTTGGGGCTGGCTTCAGTCAGTGGAATGAAGGGTGAAGGAAAAATGGTGCCCAAGGCCCAGGAGCGCAGGTAGTCTGGTGGGACACCTCTGCAATTGGGACCTTAGGTGTGCTTGAATTTGGCGTGACTTTGAAGGGAGGCAGGTGAGGATGGTTACAGGAGTTTCCCAAAGGATCCAGGACCATTCCACATCTTGGAGTGCAGCTCTACCCATGTCTGCATGGTTACATCCCCTTTCCCCTCCACTGCACCAGATGGCCATGTCCAAGCTGCAGGTGGGGAGTGCTCCCGGGCCTGGGCATTGTTTGGGAGTATCTGAGCCAAAACAGTGGCAAGGACAGTGAGGAACACTGAACAGAAGCCCAGGTCTTGTTTCACTGACCAGTGCAGACGTACCTTGGTGTTCCTGTCTTGACACAACTGGTGCATCTTCCTGTCCATCTTCCTCAGCAGTGCTGTACACCACGGTGTAAAACATCCATACCCCAAAGAGTGGGGCTTCTTCTCCCTTCCTCCACCTCAGCAATCTCCACAGACTGAAAAAAGCTGGCAGAGCTGCTACAACACACGGTCAGATAGATACCACGCAGATGCAGAGGTTGTATGAATGACTATCTCCCTGCACCAGCCAGCTATCTTCCACCCCTGGGAGTCTGGATGCCACCTACCCCAGTGTTTCTTCTCATGGCATATGTTTCAATTGCTGCCAGGAGAAGCAGGACTTTGAAAGAAGGTTCCTCTCCAATGACTGCTTGAACAAGAAAACAACCTGACTCCCCCAGTGGGCATGCGTTCGCTGCAAGGAATAACAGGGGAGCACAAAACCTCTGTCCATCTTCTACGTTTGTTAAAACACTTTCTCAGGTATGCAGTCAGAGGAAGAAGCTCTCATACGTACAAGATCCCCTGCAGGATTTGGTGGAAGTTAAAGGAAAGCAGAGAGATGGTATTTAGGTGAAGATTTGGGTCATGAAGCAGAACTGGGGGATGGGTAAAGACAGGTGCCATGGGATTTAAGGCCAAAGCAGCATACATGTCATGTCGTCTCTTATCACAGATGATGCAGATCTCATGGCATTGCAGAGCTGCCCATTGTTGTATGCATATCTAAAGCATCACCGTAACCATTGTGCCTTGAACTGTGGGGATGGCTTGTGGGCAAGGAGACCAGGAACGGTGGTTTGACAAAATGGTTTGCAAAAATCCACTCTTTGCTGCTCTCTGGGCTATTCTTAAAGCAGCATTTTTGCTTTTCAGATGTATTTTATGACTTGGAAGGAGAAAATAGTCAACAGCAAGAGAGCATAATTGTGTAAAAAGCACAGGGCATCTCACTAGTATATCATTCCTAGTAGGAAATTACAGACTACTGCTTCATCTGTTCTTCTGCTGCCCCCCCGAGTGCCCGTTGCTTAGTTTAGGACAGCCACATCCACACAAGCCCTGCACAATAAGCTTCTGACATCTGGTTTGTGCCAGCAAAAATGGGGGCTGCCTCCTAGGCCAAATCCAGACCCATGTATTTACACATCTTTAATAAATGCAGAAAGCAGATAGAAAATCCTGCCAGCCTTCCCCCATCTACAACCCTGAGTGCTTTTCAGCCTGAGCTGAGCTTTAATGCTTGTCTCCCCAAACACACCCACACCCACCCCTCCCATAGCTACTTCCTCTGCAGAAGGCAACTCAGAAAATAAAATAGCTCCATTTCGTCCAGGCATTTCTGAGAAGCCATTTTCTAATAGTAAAACCAACGAGTTCAGCTGCTTTAATAACTGTGGTATTAGCCTGACCTGAATAGTTTTCAGGGCTTGAGGATTCTGCTGTGACCCTCACACACGAAACTGCTTGCGGGGGAATGACTCCAGTGTTACCTGCTGTAGGGCCTCCAGGGTCCATTGCAAGTCACTGCAAGAACTCTCTTCCCCTGCCAGATGTTTCTCCAGCAGCCTCACTTCATGGGTCACATCATCTCTGAAGGGTCTCTTCTACTTTCCAGTCTTCCTAGTCCCATTGTAGAGTAACTCTTGTGGGTGCCTCTGCCGTCACTGAACTGTCCTGTCTGGTCTCAACACCTGGACCTGACAAAGCCATTTCCACACATGCGACTGGTCTGGATTCTGAAACTGGCCCTGGCAACAAATATGGAAAACATCTCCAGATTACATCTGTGGGGCAGTCATGGTACAATCTGTGGTAACCTCCCAGTGGCAAATGAGTGAGAGTGCATTTTCAGATGCTACCCTGAAACAGTACCTTTTGACCGTTGTTGTCAGGAAAGAAAAGAGGGGAACAAAATAAAAGCAGTTTTTCTTCAGAAGCGCTCTCATAAGAATACAGTTCTCATCCTCGGGGCAGGGGAAGGGACCATCTCTGTTTTCAAATGCATCTTGGCAGGCAGCAGATTAGGCAACGCGGTGGAAATGGTTACACCACCACTGGGACCTTTACTGAAGATGCCTAAAGGATCAGGGCCTGGACAAAGGAGAAGGTGACAGTGATGCTGGTAAGATCTTGTCCAGGACATAATTTTTGCCTACATCACTGAGAAGCCTTCAGACAACCAGAGAAAACATTAGATAAACAACCAGCAGCTGGCCAATTCTCTACTCCTTGCTAAACATATCTGAACAGCTCCTTTTAAGTCTCCTCTTTCACAGGCCTCTTACAATGCCACTGGAGTAATATTTAACCTTTATCTCCCTGGCTCAGAAAGGAGATGGAAGAACTGGAAAAGGACAGAAAGATATTGGGAGGATGATGAGAAGTAAGGAAGAGTTTCTTCATCAGCCAACTATATCAAGACACATTGGTCTAGAAAAGAGAAGACTAGAGTGAAAGTAGATCCCATCAGTGGTGAGAGGCAAGGGGAAGGTCAATACTCATGTGTCTCTCAGTACAAGAACAAAGAGGCAACAAATGAAACTAACAAGTGAAACTAGCAGATGGAAGCTTCACATTCAGCCAGAGGAGGTATTTCTTCTTACCATACACAGTCCAGCTGTGTGACCCATTACCATTAGTTATTGTAGATCCAGAAGTTTTGCCTGGCTCAAAAACCCACAAGACAAACTCACAGAAGTGGATGGACAAACTAACGGGAGAAGAGAAAAGCCACCAAAGCAAATATTGCTGTGGTCAGGAGGAACATGCCCTGACCCAGCAAACAGGGCCAAACTGCGATGCTGAGTAACGAAGAGCATGAGACCCTCTCTTGGGGCAGCCAACTGCGGCGAACCATTCACAGAGAATTACACCTCCCTATTGCTCCGCCTCATCCCTGCGCATCATTAAATCATTACTATCATCGTTAAAAACTGGCCACAGTGACTTCCAGTGAGCACGTTGCCTCATGCCATCTAAAGAAAATGTGTCCTGCCTTCATGCTGCCTGTTGCCGGCTCCTGACTGGAGATTAACGTATTCTTGACCATGTTAAAGATATGTTCTTGGCTGAAGCCATTCTGCAAAACATAGTTAATGACTTGTACAAAGGAAAGTTTGCTTAGTGTGGAAAGGAGACAGCTGAGTGGGATCCCAGTTACAGTCTCCCGCTGCCTGAATGACATTACAGAGAAGACAGAGCCAGACTCTTCTCAGAGGCGCCCAGTGACAGGGCAGAAGGCCCCAGGGCACAAGTTGCAAAAGGGGCTGGATGTGAGGAGAAAACTTTCCCGTGAGAGCAGTGCAGCCCTGGGACAGGCACCAGAGAGGTGGTGGGATCTCTATCCTTGAAGATATCGAGCACGCAACCGGATGAGGGCCTGAGCTACCTGACCTAACATTGTGGTGATCTCTGCTGGGCGCACAGGGTTGGATTGGAAACTTCCAGAGGTGCCTTCTGACATAAATCTTTGTCAGATTCTGGGAACCACATCGCATCCGGTGTGACCAGCCTTGCAAGCCAGGACTGATCATCCATGTTTAGTCAAATACATAAGTGTTTTTGACAGAGGAACAACATCCTCCATGCACAATTGAGACACCAACCCACAGACTTCTTGGGTGGTTCGGTGCTCAGCCATCAGCTCTCTGACTCACACAGTACCTCTGCACTGCTGCCTGCCCTGCAGTACTGGAAAGGATTTGTGTGAGGGAGGAGCTGTACCTGGCACACATGCTGAAGCACTTCAGCCACTTTTCTGACTATTTCATTGAAGGATTATCTGTAATAGTAATTCCCACAAATCTCACAGGTGTCACCTTGTCCATGGTAAGGGTAGGAAGCTGTCAAGAGTCATCCTTAGGATCCTGCATGTAGCAGCCTTCACGTGGTGCCCCCTGGGGAATACTTGAACCTTTTAAAGAAAATAGAAGCAGTCTCTTTTTTTTCTAATCACTCTTTAAACAAAGGTATCACCTACCAGCTCTACCCAAGCTCAGTGCCCCATTGAGCCAGGTACGCCAGGCTCTACAGCACCAGCTCCATTGCCCTGAGGAACAGTTGCCCAGATAGAAAAGGTGGGAGCAGGCAATGACACTATGCCTGTTGTCCCACGTGGGATCAGATGGACACTGGAAAGTGGTTCACTTTACCCCTAAAGTAGAGAAATGGGCAGCTCCTGTGATTCAGCCCTTCCTAAGACACAAAGCCCAAATCATCTGTAGCAGTCTCCCACGGACCCCAGTTAACATCACGGACAGTTTAAAGGACCAGCTTAGATGAGAAGCCTGAATTTTGCATGGCTGCAAGAGGTGAGCAAAATCATTGCTCAGAAAGACACTTGTTGGAGCTAACAAAAGAGGTATGGTATGCACATGAGAGCTTAGATCTGCAGCCTTAGCTGGATTCCTTCATGAAAATCCCCTCTATCCTCTCAGTAATAACAGCAATATTATTTTTCTCTTTCTCTCTCTCTCCCCCTTCTGTCTGTAATTTGGTCTTCCTGGTGGAAGGGAAAGGAAGCGTAAATTTTTGCAACACTGACAAGACCTGAACAGCATCTTCTGTCACTAACAGCAAACCTTAGGCAGCAGAACACATGTCTGACAGAGCTTTGCAGAATCTGGAGAGGCTATCCATGTGCTTGTTTGCTGACTGAAAAGCATGAAAGCAATTCAAACATGTCCCTCTTTTTCATCTCACTTATTTCTCTGGTTTCTGGCACATCTCAGGTGTTTACTAAGCAAATTCACAATTGTTTAGCACTGAATGCACTGAGATGGGTCAGATCTAACTACTCAAGCAGGTAAACTCTAATGTATATTTGCCTTGTCCCTTTTGCAACCAAGGAACTCAAATCACTTGCTTTTTCTGTGCAGCTGGAGGGCCCAGAAGTAATGGAAACTGACCCAGCAATCTGTAGACCGCAGTCTTACAATGGTGGTCAAATGTTGTTATCTTGTGAAAGATTCTTTACACATGCCAAAATGCCTCAAGCAGAAATTTGACATAGGATTTTTCATCCTGAATCAGACTCAGTTGGGGTAATGACGTAATAATCACTACCACTTTTGTATAAGGCTCCCATATTTCTACCAGATGACATCTCAATGCCTTTTTGTTGCGCAGCAGTTCCATAGTGAGTACTACGTACGCGTGCTGGATTTACTGAGCACACACAGAGGAGGATTTTACGGGTGTGCCCAGAACCCTCAGGACTGGTTGAACAGAAGCAGGTTCACCACAGAAATCATGGATGAAGGTTTTGAAGCTTTCAGGTCATTTCAGATTCACTGGTTGTACACAGAAAAAATAGCTCTGCACACGTGTCGTGGTTGACATTCAGGATGCCTGGATATTGACCAAGCATTCGGAGATATTTATTGCTGTGTTACACAGTGCTACTCTTTGAATAGACTACCAGATACTCACACATACTGGAAAAACAGTCCAGATTCTGGTTTTTGGCCTGGACAAAATTTCTGCATGGGAAAAAGGGGACTTGCTCAGGAATCCTGGTTCTAGAGCGACTCCCCAGATACTGAGGTCTCCAAAATGTAAGAAAGGCTACACTTATTTAGCTCATCCTGAGTGGTTCTCCTCTTCTCCTCCTGAGCTGGACTACACACTGCTAATCCACAGAGCTAGTGTATGAAGAGAGACAAATGATGCGTGACAATCCACCAGGGAGCTACTTTCTGTAGAAGACGATTTTAGTGTAAGGATTCCAAGTGCTTTAAGATCCTGTGAGCCAGCAGGAGGACACCCGGAGCAGGCGCTGTTTAATGAGTTGCTGCCTTGCTTCTGATAGGTGTCCAGAGATTTTTACTAGAACTGTGCTCCTAATCCTTTATGTGATCTTGTACCATTTTGCTCGCAGCTGTCTTCACCAGTGGTGCTAGACACTCCCAATAGAGAGCTCACCGAAGACAGGGGGCTTGAGGACACTGTAGCATGTGCCCATGACTTACACATGACTTTCATGCTGACTGAAAGTCACATTAAATACAGGGGAGTACACCACTGTTTGCCCTGGGGAGTGCGCAGAAAGGATGCACTTTTCTTAGGTGTTTGCCTTAAAGACCTATATTTTTAATCATTAGTAAGAAAGTCTAGGAAATATGCTTTGACAAACTAGAGCTGAAATGGACAAAAAGTACCGATTTCAGTGAAGGGACGTTTTGGGGTAGTGTCAGGTCAGCAGGGGCATCTCTAACATGGCAGAGCAACTCCGTGCTGCTAGCCCTAGCACAGCCATGGCCGTTCCCGGCAGAGGCACCCCGCTGCTGCTGGAGGCCCCCTTGTAAGGATGGGACAGAGGCTCGGCTGCGCTGCCATGCTGGGTGGCACTCCTAGCATGCAGACAAGCCCCTGGACTTCTGACTCCAGAGTGACATAGCTGTGGTTTGGGTTAATTCAGCACTACAGCAGCTTTCGCCTCAGTTGCTGTGCCTCTCAGGGCTGCCTCCTTTCAGTTTCAGAGAAAGAGAAAAAAGAATCAGCCAGAAGCTGGCTGCTTCATTCAAAACTGCGCAGTGTGACTTACAGCGGGAGTAAATCTCATCAGCTTCAGCTTCTACAGAGGCAAAATTCCCTCCTCTAGTCTCGATGCTCTTTTGTCAGCAGCACGAACACACAGAAAACTGAACATTGCTACCATTATTTGCATCTATTGTTCTATAAACGACAGATTCAGAGGAACAGGATTTAAAAAAAAAAAAGGAGGAAACAACCCAAAGGTCTGTCAATTGTGTAAAAAGCATTCCTGCACTGCAGGGTGGGTGGTCCGCTTGAAGTTGTTATGGTGTCAGCACAAACCAGCACAAAAGATTAGTGATGTGTGTGCAAATAGAGCAGTCTGATCATCGCATCTGAAACCAGGTTAGTCAAGTGGCTTACCTGTGTACTGAATCACGTTTAACATACGTACCTCACTAACTGGCAGTCAAGTGGGAAATGCCGCTCCAACATTGCGTCCACTCTCTCTTAGGAATGTTAAATGGCATTTTAAAACCAAGATGGATACACTCTCATTTTACGCGCAGGGAAACAGAGGCATAAAACTCACCAAATATGACAAATTCTGGGACACGTGGTGTCTTTGAAAACACAGAAGTAAATTACTTGTCCAGCTTCACTGAATAAGTCACTAACAACATGGAAAGTGAAATCAAGTCCTTTTGCAGAGGGTCATCCAGTGCAAAAACTTGACCGCAGTATTTGCAGTACCAAACAGTGAAATCCTTTTTCTTTTTGGAAAAGAGCTATTGACGTTTGTATCAAATATGAAACATTTTAATATGCACTTTGTAGGCGTGAGACTCGTGACTAAAGTAAACGAAAATTCTTGCTATTCTTACACTGTGTTAATGTAAAAAAACACAATGCATTAAAGTGAAGCTGTGTAACTGAAGATACTGTCTGGCTTAGTGTGAAGTTAGAGGAAAGCGTATTTGGGTGGGGATTATACAGCCAAGCATTATGGCTGATTTCAAATAACTTAGCAAGATTCCACTTACTACGAATCCACTTAAATTTTTATAGCGTTAAAATCAGTTGCCCCATTAGTTCTGCGGATGGAAGTCCAACGGCATTCACAGAACAGTAATAAGAGCACCCTCTAGTGGTCATTATCACAGATATTAATTAAACCTTTTAAAGTAAGCCATTAGCGTATCTGCTTTCTCATGCAAACAGGGTACCCAGAAAGTTTATTAAAATATGCATGTGAATACGCTATGTGTTACTTATGCTACACCAGTCCAACAGACACAAGTGCAAGGTTTTATCTTGTTATTCACCAAAAATGCTATGCATTTAATAAAAATATTTTAACACTTTCTGTAGCTCAGGGCAAAATAATTCTTTTATTTGCAGTTTTCAAAACTGTCAAGGAAACCCTCAGGAAGGATACAAAAAAATGACAGCGCAGTAAGTTTGGTTTCCATACCAGAGACCTTAGTAGAAACTATAACAGAGAATGGAATTAAAGTACAGCTGCATAAAGATGATCTGTTGAGAAGAATGCAATGTGGCTACTGTAAAAGGGAGTCATGATTTACTGATATTTACAGATCCGTTGCAGTTCTCTGAAGCAACCACAGAACGTGTAGACTTCCCATTTCATTGTAACTTTATTTAAAGACGCCTATGTATAGAATTTACTGTAAGACAATATAGAAATTAGTATCTGATAATCATTAAACATAAAACCAGAATCAGAACGTAAGTACCAGATTGGAATGTATGAGTACCTTACCAGCAGCTTCAGTCAAGTTAGCTTTAGTTAGACTAAGCAGGAGTTACAGCATCAGAAACTGTCAAAGGTAAGGGACAGCTGGATTGAGTCTTCCCAGAAGCAAAAGATTAGGAAGAATAGCTTGAATGCCAAGTAGCCAGCAAGCATGCTTTGTCTGCATTTAATTTCCAAACACACCTCCTAGACATGTACCACAGCACAAGAATTTGCCATATCATATTAGTATCACTCTGGTCTTCATTTAATCATTATATTGCATGGTTAAGTTAGTAAGTAAAGTTCTTGTTATCTCCTACCACGAAAGCATACTACTTACCAGGTGGGTCCTCTGGGATTTGTTGCATAAACATATGAGTCAAGAGAACTGATGTCCTGTGTGAGGAACTTTGCAACCAGGATTCTGCCTAAGTTAAGATGATTTTATGTTGTATAGAAGTTTGCTGCGGTGTGTAATTCTGAGCGATCGCTTTGGAAAAGGTAAGAAGTGGCAAGAAAGCAAGTTTCACAGTACCAAGTGAATTAATGAAATGGTGAAAGAAAAAAAGGAAAGTATTTAAATTATCAGGGTATTAGGGCAGAAACTGAGGTTGTACGTCACAGCACTAAAATGTTCCAGAAGACCACTCCAATGGACAACAGGAGGAACAGACTCAGAAAATAAAGAAATTGCAATAAAGCATTGCAGTGCTTTTGAATGTATTGTGAGAAATTACATTGGTTGGAGAAGAGATGGAGTGGCTAGTGCAGATAAACAGTCCAAGTGCATGGATATTTGAGGTGATTTGTACAGGCACTTTCAGGCTTTGGGAGACACCAAGGTAAAAGTCAATGAATCCATGAGACGTTGCTGGGATTTCACCAACTCTGTTTTTCTTGCTTTCTTTGTAAAGCCAAAAAAAAAAAAGAAAAAAAAGAAAAAAAAAGAGTTGAAACTCATAAAAATACCTCGAACATAACCTAGGAAAATGTGCAACATTCAGAACTTCCTGCAAATCTCAGGAAAAAAAAAACCACAAAACCCACCAAAACTGGAAAAACAATAAGTGAAAAAATGTGACTTGAGGAAGATCCAAACTTTGACAGATCAAAATCCAAGCTGGTTGAGTTTAACACTAACAGTCAAAGCACATCCGGACTCGTGAAAAAGTAACACATCCCTCCCGGCATGGGACTGCACCAGTGGTGCATCGGCTGCAACAGCTGGCGGCTGCGTGTATCAGGTCTCCAACCAGGGAACAGCCAGATGCTAGACAGGATGCTTTCCTAGACAGGTGAGGATGCTTTTGCTCAATGGTGAACCATTTAATTGCCTCCAAATTCGAAGAGGATGCTGAAAACAGGGAGCCTTTGACCTCTGTTGTAATTAAAGCTCTGGCTGAGCGAAAACCAAGGAAGTGCAGTCTCCTGCAACAAAAGTGCCATGTCACGAGATCACTAGCTAGACCCCAAATCTGTTCAGGAAGAGAAAAAAAATATTTTTTTCCCCTCTTTTTTATTTTTCTTCACAAATTACTTCCCAAGCTCTAGGCGATAACTGGACATACCATGCTCTTCAGAAAAAGGACTCCCAACAAATGGCAAAACTCAGCATACCTATACTACAGAGAAAACCAATTCTGAAAGAGAGCAAACCAATCTCAAAAATAAATGGGAGGATCTGGCTTTACCTTGCTGCTGCGATGCCAGAGTTTGATTTGAACAGGTTAACCAGGAACATTTGGATGAAGGGGAGGTAACACAGGAATGCAGTTGTCTCAAACCTGTAAGAAAGGAGTTAGGGGCATCAGGAACTCCTTTAATTTTCCTTCATTCATGAACAGTTTCAACTAAATCAGGGGTATTAAAACCTTTGGAACCCATTTTTCCCTGTTGCAAGAGTGAAATCAATTAATATTGCATGTTAAATTGCTATCGTCGCTGCTACTCTTTCTGGCCAGGCAAAGCTAAGTTTTCCCCTAGGGGGAAAAAAAACCCCAAAACAAACTAAGACAACAAAATCAGCTAACTGAAGGAATCCAGGTAACAAGTGAAGACCCTGATCAGAAACTGTCTTCTGGTCATGCTGAGAGGATACATTCAGATTATGTTCAAGATTCAAATGCTGTGCATAGCATAGTCCCTCAGAAGCACCTCCCACTGGTCCTGCATTCCTGGGAGGCTAAGCCATATGTTGGCTCCGTATTTCTCTCACAGGGAGGCTGCTGGTCAGCATGGTCCAGTCACTAAGATCAATTCCACATCCTCCTTCTCCTCCCATGCTTCGATGCACTGAACTGGCCGCAGTTCCTGGTGGTGTCTGCCCTGAAGAGCAGGACAGGGGCCTGGAGGTGCAAGTGGCCAGCACTGTGAGATGAACTTCTCATCACATGTTTGCGCCTAACATTAGGAAACCAGATTCTGGAGAGAGATCTGATCAAACCTGTGGACAACGGCACCGAAATGTTTTGCAGGGATTTGCAAGTACCGGAAGAGATAACATCTTGCTTAAATCCTGGTAACCGGGATATGATTTTCTTGCTACAGCAGACTTTGTCAGCTGTTGTACAGTTTTCTGTTTCTGCAGCTACTCTGCACACAGGAACAAGTCAGGCTGACTTGGAAGCAATCATAAAAAGAATCTCTTTATGGTATGGCTTTAAAAAAAAAGGTATAATACATTGAATGATATAAAGCAGAAATTTGAAGAATTTCTTTTTAAATACTTGCATTCTCAATCAGCTTAAATACTTCAGGAAGGCCAGAATTTTACACTTTTCCCCAGAATGCTCAGCCTTTTACCATCAATACAGCTAGATCTCATGTCTCAGAGATTAGTGTAATAGATGAAATACTGATTTTTCTGTCTCAGAAATGCCTGAGATCCTCTTAATAGAAAGAAAAAGTGACTAAAGCATTAGGCAAAGTTTCTTATGTTTCTAAGTTGCTACAGGAAAGGTTCTTGCATGAATTAATTAACTGGCCAGATAGGAGTATTGAGAGGGGGAAAAAATCTGCCAATACACACTTTCCTTTTATGTGATATGTGAATATCCCTACACATGACAAGCCTTGCACATTTGGAAAAAAAACGTGAAACCTGAAGAGTTCCACTTCATGACAGTTGAGACGGGTCTTCAAACCCATTTCCATAGCATCTCCTCTACCGGCCATTGGTGGGGCAAGAAAAACCTCCCAGTACCTTAGTTTCAGAAAAAAATACATAGTTTCCTACTTTCCTACAATGTTTTCATCCTTTGTATTGAAGATATCGAATTGTCAAAGGCTGCTATGCCACAGTTACAGAAGATGTTAGTTGTTTTGCCACAGTCTCCCATTCTTTATCTGCATGGAAGAGAAAGATGATTTTCCTGGTAAAACAGTGAAAGAGGATTCCTCTTTCTGTATTGCCAATCAACAACAAAAGTGTGCAGTCAGCTTTGTGGCGATCTCTGAAACAGTAAAAAGCAGCATTTTTTCATCATGCCTTGACATTTTCCTGTTCACAGATGTGAAACCAGTGTTTTCTATTGATATTAAAAGCAAACATATTAAAGTCCTATTCAGTAAAAGTAATAAAACAGAAAAGTCATGTACAATGCTAGCAAATAGAAGAGATTTACACTGTAATTTCACATTCTGTCATCTTCTGTAACAAGAAAATAATAACAAACTTGCATTAAGATCTCCTGTCAGGGAAGAATGCCATTTTTTGTCTTTAAACATTTGCACTTCAATTCTTGCCTACCTGTTCTTTTCAGATCTGTTGCTCAAGCATTCAACACTTTACGTGTTTCCTCCATTATCTATCTGTTCCCATTATCTGTCTGTTCAACCAAGATTATATACATCAACTGGGAGACGATAAATGGACCGTGAAGACAGGTCACATTACTATGAAAAACCCCTCCTACAGGTAGTGAGCAAATGAGAAAATCTCACAGAAAGATGACAAACTTAATTTACTCTGCGTGTCCCATTCTGTCCAACAGGATGATTCACTGCGTGTCTCTGATCCGTGAGCTATGGCATAGGTGGATTCAGAAAGAGAACATACAAATCCAAGCAGGTGCACTCTCCGGTTTTAACAAGTTCCCTTCGTTTTTCATAGCTCACATGCTTCTTTTTCACCAAGAAGCCAGCAATACTTTGCCATTTATTTATTTAAGGTAACGTAAGAAATGGGTGTATCAAACTAAAAACCTCACGGAAACATAATCGCAAAGGTATTTTTTGCTTTACATCCCTAAGGATGCAATTGAACTGTTCTCTCCCATAAAAGCATTTGAAGTCATTGGACAAAACCCAATGCTTTAGTCATGCTAAGAGGGAGCCGCCAACAGCCTGTGCGTAGTGGCTGGTCAGTTGCTGGCTACAGAATTCAAATGGGGCTAAAATTGGTGCTACCACCTGAACCGTCAAACAGAGGGAGAGGGAGAGGGGATGACGAGCTGGGGGTAGAGATATTTTTCTCCACAGCCACTCCCTTCAACAGACAAACCCACAGAAAAGTAAGACTTTGTTAGGTCTGTTTCTCATGGAACAAATGTTGTTACTGAGGGAGAACAAAAAGATGGTTTGGTTGTAGGTATGCAACTGCCATGCAAGAGTATGCAGATTGCTATTAAGACTGTGGACACATAGAAATAAGTATATCATGAGGCAAAATGGAAATGTACAGCACAGCAGCTGCTCTGCAAGTAACTCCTGGCATAAATGAACATTGAATCTGGTTTGAAAGACCCCATCACACAGGCTTACTTGCTAATTAT